>OMOV01013224.1:0-10996 GCA_900312565.1 Beryx splendens
GCGGACGGCCCCAGGAGGAACACCCTGACGGCCCTCCTCTGCTCGTCCGTGTGCTGGGGGCACCGCTGGGACCTGGTGGGACACAAGGTGGCGTTACACATCCCTGCCTGCCCAGGGCCACAGGAAGTGAGGGGGAGTGGGACAGGCGGCAGCAGACACAGTCAGTGACCAATCAGGTGGGGCAGAGGGATCATGAGGCGTTAAAGGGTTAAGATGTTACAGAGGTTGGTCAGTGACGGGGTCCTTCCATTGTCCAATCAGAAAATAGCGTTGGGCTAATAGTCTAATCGCTATAGTGTTTATTTTGGTGGGAATAATGAGCCGGTAATTGGTCCAAATGAACTGAAAGCACGCTTCATATGAAACAAAATGGAAATCCAATATAAAGTCATACTGAGTCGCCACTTGTGTACCCGTTCAGTTAGTCCCAACATACATGATCACTTTCATGAACACACTGATGAAACTGATCATGTTTTTGAGCTTCCACATGCAACCAGACTTGCGAGTCAGACTTCAAGAATGAAACATAAAACATATCCCGAGGAGGGCAGAACAACATTAGGCCCAAACGCTACCTGGATCCATCTTATATCATCCCAGATTATTAGCTAGAGTAGCAATAGCAGAGTTTACCACACTTCTACACTGCGTATCGGGAAAGAGCGGAGTGGGTTTGTGTGCGTGTGCCAGTGGATTATACAGTCATTACCTGGTGCACATCTTCTTGGTGTGCTCAGAGATCACCCCACATTGCTGCGGAAACAATCATTAGTTCAGTTAATGATCAACATTTGCATCGTATTTATTGAGAAGTAAGAAGTGCACAGAAACAGGCAGAAGGGGCAGGGTGTGAGGAGAGCTGGATGCTTGCGCGGGCTGACAGGACTCGCTCACCGTTGTTAAAAGGGATCTCAGGTCATCGGGGCCTAATGCGTCATAACTGATGCCGCCGGTGTTGTAGTTGTACTGTAGTGAGGGAAAACAAGAACAGCAGCACTTGTCAACGCTCTGCTGTGCGTCTGAAACACAAGGCGGGGGAACTTTGTGACCTCGTAAGTAACATGAGTTAAGGAGGAACTTGTCACCTTGTACGGCTCCGTGTTGACGCTGCTACCAAGCTCGCCTGAAAAAGAAGCACAGAACTGCTCATCGTTCATAAAGCCACACGCCATCAAAAACATTAACATATCATATAAATGTCAATAAAATTGCAACTTTGAAATATTAAAGGTTGGATTTAGACAATGTTTGTCTCACTGTGCAGATGATTTCAACTAACAAAGACAAAGAGGGCTACAGAATTGAGCATCAGCCTGTTTAGCGACGTTTCGTATTTCCCCACTTTGACTAATACATTTCTTGATGAAGTTACGGGGATGCTTTGACATTCTGAATGCTATTTTTCTTCATCAGCCGCTTGTTCCGGGGAATCTCCTTATTAGATTATGTTTTTGACATTTTGTTCAGTCGCCCTAAACCTGGCTCGTCAACATTCTTCATCGAACCCGACGGGGATTTCAAGCTACAAGCTCGATAACGAGCTTGCAGTTAGCAGTACCCGGTGTTTTGAATGAGGGATTATAACAATGCTAACATATATTTTCTGGGGAAATTTAACTGCCAAAACAGAGACAACCCCGGGGGCCACAATCTGACAAGTGCCTGTTGCAAAAAAAATAAGGCAATACATCAAAATGTCAAGGTGACGAGCCAGCGCAGCACCTCCAGTGGAGGCTGGCACCACTTCAAATGATTTTATTTACTGCGTCTGTTCTGCAGTTATGGCCACAACCAAGACCGACACATGAAGAAGGAAACAAAGCAAATCAGAGCTTAAATAAAACATGAATGTGTAAGTACAAAATGCAAGGCGTTACAGTGTAAAGTACAAAATGATGATTCACAAGTGGCACTTCGGTTTGAAACAAATGGGCTGAACCAGATGTTCTCTCTCACTCAGTCCTCATCGGTTATCACTTCTAAAACAGAACTAAATGATACCGAGTTCAATTTTCACAACATGAATACATTACTGCACATCATTATCAGTCCATTTATTATATTTGAGTGACAAGCTTTATGCACCATGATCCACGTTAGAATCATAAAAGAAACCTGAATCTCTGCAGAAATCCACCAGTCTTATGGTCCCTTGTGTTTACTCTGTATCCTCCTATGCTCGCACTGCATTATGCTGACGTTTTCCCCTGAATGAGTTAAACTAAGAGGTGTGCTTTTTGCTTAAATATCCCCTTCATCGCTCCCAACCTTTCATCTACACTATAGCGTGGTTGGCATTACACAGCAGGTGTCCACAACCCCCTCCCTGTGACTGAGGAAACTGAGCGCACGGAGCGTCCTGGTCGCCCCCAGAACTGCTGAACGGACCGATCCCAACATCAGTCCCAAGTCCCAACAGCATTTAAAACACTCACACCACATTCAGAACCACAGCGTAGACGAAAACCTTATCAACACTCTCATAATTTGATATCATGCGAGACGTGCTGCAATGAAGAATTTCAAATCAAAGAGAAAATCAACAATCTTAGCAAACACACAAAGTTAGTTATATTATTGCCGTTAGGCCACACAAGAGTGTAAGGGTTAGGCTACACACAGAACCGACAAACGCCATCTGGTATATGACAAAACAGGCAATATACTAACTATTATGATTGTCGGTTTGAATCGTGTGAGCCTCATTTCATTGTAAATATCGTTATGTTTATTTGGATATCAGACTAAAAAGTGTACAATGCACTCGCAACAATGGGAGATATATTCTGAGTTTTCAAAATAGACTCACCATTTTTATGTTTTAGAGACTTGGATCTTCTCGGTGAATTTGGATTCTGCATGAAAAACAACATTCAGGTTAGATTCATCTCCAAACGCAAATCTGAACATTAAAAAAAAAGTTCAAACAGACATCTCAGATGTTGATATGAAATGTTCATATGAAACTAAGAGGATACTGAAAATACTCATGCAAGTATGACACACACAAATATATTATATTTATGATATATTTGATGTAATACAATATATATTGTTTTACTTAAACCAAACAAAAAGTGAAACTAAAAATATTCTATCTATCTGATCTTACACAGCTGGTCATCTTTAAAAAGGGGCGTTGAAAAGAATGCAAAACAAACCTTATCTGACTTCCTCTTCTTGGCTGTAACGGAGAGAGAGAACAGCTGAGAGAGAGCAACCCAGGGGTTCATAAACAATCCCGTCTTTACAGCAGAGATTCCGGTTTAACAATTTTAAGTGCTCACCTTTTTTCTCCGCTCCATACGACCAGTCATTGTCATTCAGGTCATCGTTGTCTTCCTGATCGCTCTCTGACTTGCTCATGTTGTTATTGCTGGCTAGCCTGTTAAGCAGGGGGGAGAAATAAAACAGCTCATTAAACGCTGACACACATTTTGGAATATGACGACGGCCAGTTTCGAATGCCCTTTACTGCCCTGACCTGCGGTTGGCGATGCGGCTGCTGTTGCGTCCCATGCCCAGGCATTTCTCCAAATGTGGGGCGAAGCGAGAAGCTGCGATGAATCTTTTGCAGTTGGGGCACTCGCACTCCTTGTTCTTCCACTGATTGTACACTTGCCCAAATATGTCCACCCCTGGCTGATCCACAATTTCTATGGGAGGAATGAGGGGCACATGAGCAAAACACACCGAAGGCAAAGGGGGGAGGAAAGGGGCGAGACCGAACAGTAACTCGAGGCACCGACCGAACTCCTTCATGCTCTCCTGGTCCGTCTCGTCCAGGAAGAAATAGCCCTGTTTCACCGCCCGATGTACCTCAAAGCACAGGCCCAAACAGGCATCATCCACCAGGTCAGAGTAGATGTCATGGACCAAGGCCTACAACACGAGGGAGATATTTTAACTCCAAATAGAAAACTGCTGCGAGATAAAAACAACGTGTGGAGACAATATGTACCTAGATGAAGAACGACGAAAGACCGTATCAACGTCGTGTCCATTCACTCACCTCTAGCTTGGTGTTGTCTGGGCCTGACAGGGGCATACCCTCCATTTTCATTTGAAAAAACTGTATGGGAAATCTTGATAGCAAGGCAACGAGATATCAGCCTGTGTATTTTGGACATGGAAGAGAAATAAATACCCCGGATGAGAAGATTGTGGGGGGCATGATAGAAAATACAGTCTGTCTAAGGATCCCTTGTATGATACCAATAAATTCCTTCAACACTTGATGCACATCTCTCCTAATTCTGTTGAGGGATGAATAAATAAGTAAGTTGGAAGCTACAGTATGGCATATAAATTCATATAAAGTCTCCTTTTGGCAGATCCCTTCCTTTGCAGTCCGGTGTCCGATATAAATTTCCATCTTTATTTTGAATTAAACCTTATAGGAAACAATCAGTGGATATATAACCCATACATACTTATCGTGATACAGGTTGATGGTCTACCTGCTGGGCATTGCTGCCTGACGCACCTCCACCGGTGCCTTTACACCTCCTCAGCAGGAAGTGTACACACAACTAAGCCCCTTTAGGAATATCATAGTGCTACCACATGAGATAATAAACATAAAACACAATAATCATGGTAAAGTCACTACCGTGTAGCTCAGACACCCTGTAAGCCCATACAGTAAGATGATAGGAATATTATACTACAGTGATGTGTGTGTAGGTAACAGGTACTGTGGGTCGTGCTAACGTTAATAACTCACTGCGTCAGGTGGAGTGGGACTGAAGCACTGTGCATCTTCATTAACGTTAAGATGATTTTGTAACCAGCTAGCTACGTTACACGGGCAGCTAACGTTACACACCTCAAACAAGCAGTAAATATGTTAGCAAGCTCAACGACTGGTGAATGTGCTGTGCTCCCATCGAGCGACCGTTTAACGCTAATGACGGTAACGTTACGTTAGTTTGTTAGCAAACACAACACGACTGTTACTGTTTGGTTACTTTTTGGTGACGGTTAGCACTAGTTTGAGATAAAAGACGAAAGGCGTGTGTGGTTTGTTTACGCGCAATACTCTGACACGATGTTGTAACGTTATATTTTCCTTTATTTCAGCAGAACTGAGTGTTTCCTCTTACCCTGTCACACCGCAAACTCAGCCCGGCCCCGGCAGTTGTCGTGCGGGAGGCGGCATCACCGTGTTAGGCTATGTAACGGTAAGTAACTCGCATTACCAGTCGGCCAGGCCTGCGACAACATCCATCGCAATGTCTTATTTAAACGGATAAGCTCGTTTGAAGTGTTGCGCTGTCGCAGCTGCAAGCGAGATTACGTTATAACCCGGCTTGACACACAAGAGGCCACCAGTGTAGAACCAACGACAAAAACACAACACAACACTTCCGGTCACGACTTTCAAAATAAAGTCCTGCTTTCGGGTGACGTAATGCAACCTGCGGCGGACAAACGGCTGGCTCTCAGTTATTGGCAACAATGTCTGACAACAGCTAATCGACTGGATACATTTACATCTCAGCCTTCTCAACACTATAGAATAAAAATACTGGATAAGTCTAGGGCAATCTTTCGAAAGATATTGTGCCAGTAAAGAGGTTAACACGGCTAAAGAGTGTACTGCGTTACCGCCAACACTGTTCTTAACACTTCTGATTTCTTCGATAGCTAACATTAGCGTTAGCATTTTGCTAGCTTAAATTGTTTGCCTGAATTCAGAAACAAATGTAACGACATTATGATACTATTCATTCTTACGTGTAACATTTTTACTGAATGGACACACCTAACTGTTACATGAAGACTGTCCTTTTCAGATATGGGTTTTGTTTTGTAGTCTGGTTGTTAGGGTTCGATAATAGATGGGATAGTTGTCCAATATCTCCACGATGGCGCGAGGCGTGGTTGCTAGGAGATCTGTGTGATGCAACTGGAAAGCCCCTAGTAACGTTTTATTATTATTTTGAAGGCAAAATCACTTCCGGTGTTTGTCTGGTTCTCCGGCGGGCTTGACGCAGGCCGGCGACGCTAGGTTTACCTTCCGCGTTAGACATCAATAAACGAACACAGGATTTTATCGCTTGTTATCAGCGATCGATTAGCTGAGCCTGAGCCTGAGCCGTGCTGCATTAACGTGCTAATATTCAGGCAGAGATGGTGCATTATTAAAAGCTACAGAGACCAGACTGTACTTGTGTTGTCTCCACGGTAGGTGGAGAGATAACAGTGGAGTCACATCTCTGTTCATATCTTCTAACAATAAAAATGTGCTGCCCTACTTTATTAATCTCAATGGGTCAGTTCTCCTTTTGTTCGCCCCCCTCCTCACCGGTCAGATTTCACTGGTAACCACTGATCCGGCCGTATCCTCTCATGGGGCTGACGCATGAAATAACAGCGAAATTTAACTATCCCCCATTTTGCTGGGGAACCACTAGAACCCCCTCAATTAGTTGTGTACTGTAAATCCTAAGACATTTGTTCAAATATGTCCAAAAAAACTCATCTCTGTTCTGATATTTAGAGGATTCCTCACTGGCCTCACTGCAGCAACATAGAACACATACTAAGTGTTAAAGATCACATTTTATTTGCCCAAAGACTTAAATTGCAAGGACATAAGTACACCCTCAGCTATAGAAAACATCAAATTTTGTCAAATGATCAGCAGTACAAACTTGTAAAGCTTTGCCATCTCAGATATTTCTACAAAGAAACCAACATTGGGAGAGAAGTAATAACTAAAAATAGGTGAATTACGGTAAATCAAAAGTTCTCCCCTGTGAGTAAAGGACTCACTGGCCTCAGAAGTCACTGATGAGGGATTGCCAAATTATAGTACTAACAAAAACAATAACCACTCAATACAAAAAAGCAGTATTTACAAAAAAATTACAACAGTATTTACCCCAATTCCTCTGGCAACTCAGTTCCCGAATCCCTTTTACAAACTCCAATAGCCAACCAATGTTTCAATCACTTTCCACATTCCCTCCCCAAATTATATAAATAGTCCACGCTGGTTTTGTTTCAGTCAAGGATGAGATTCCTAATGGTCAAAGTCAGTCCGATACTAGTAAGATTATTGATAGTTGCCATGTGCTCATCTGTCTCCAGACACAGAAACGACAGCCATGAAACAGTCTGTCACTTGTCCATTTCCAGGTAACCGATAACAAGAGAGCCAGCGCTGAGCAGAAATATTACTGAAGAACTTTGGAAGAAAAAGAAAAAAAAGATTAAACAATATCTACATTCATGGTGTTGGTGTGATGTCCCCACGCAGGCACATACACACACACACACGCTGCAGTCACATCATATGGTATGCAACGATACAGCAAACAGCACACATTAAAGCAAAGCAAAACACACACACCCTCATATATACACGTTTGCGCATGCATGCACGCGCACGCATACACCCACACACACACAGAGGGACAGATTTACATTAAGTGCACACCTTTTTGGGATAAGCGTCAGACTAAAACCCTTATGGATTACAGTCAATTCCATTTAAATTTCAAAACAAACAAAACTTAGAAAAAATGACATGGAAAGCATTCACGAGTTCAAAATCCACGTATGATTTCAAATGGATAAGAACACAAACGTCTGACAATTAAAACAAACTCCTGAACCATTTAATCAAATCAACCGTAAATCAAATGTAAAACAATGGTTCAAAGAAGAAACAAACTCCGTTCGTATGTCAATATTCTTTTAAAACCCTCTTAGAATGAGTCAAATATTCAGATTGAGCAAACGGCTCTGAATGTGGAGAACAAATCTTATCCCTTAAATGACAAACTGCTGTGGTTCAACAAAACATCATTGTTTATTACTGTAAGACAGGCCTGGACGAGCCATCCAAACTGATGGCTAAACCGAGTCAATAGAATTGTTTCAGACTTTAACAGAGGTCTTCTAAATGTACCCAAAAAACAAAAAAAACGGATACATTTCTATGTATTGATACACGTCAGTTAACTTGGATGTTTGACACCTGTCAGTGGCAGATGCAAGGCAACACATCTTAACTTTTAAGTGAAAACACGGGTAAGTAGCAAGTTCTCAAATTTTCCAGCAACAAAAAGACATTCATAATGGCTTGATTTTTTTCCTGAAAATACCACCTCTTTAAGAACCAAATGATAAAATCTACATCATAAATTGAAAATAGAGAAGACAACGTTCTGGAAAAAAAAAAGATTAAAGGAAACATTCTGAAGAGTGCAATTTTTTCGGTACCCCGCGACCCCCCACCCCAAAGTGATCCACCGTACTAACATGTTCTTTGGCTCTATGAAGCCTATTAACTGCCCCACTTCAATAGTGGATCTGTCCTGAACTTGTTACCAAAAACATCAAATAAAATAAACACAGGAGGGTAATTAAATCGCCCTAGACATTAAAAGCGTAACCCTAAACCATTGACCTGTAACTCAAGATTGAAGCTAACTGTAGAAATGTTCATGACATCACCAAGCCAGTGGGATGCCTCTCTTTTGACGCGACGCCGGCACCCGGAGCTGCGAGGTGACCGTCGCAGCAGGTAAGGGAATGAAACAGATTTTGGACGTAAAGGTCGGCGTCCCCTCCGTGAATCGATCACCAATAGGGCAACAGAAAGTGGGCGAGTGTGAAATGGATGAGGCGATGCAGGGGCTCCCTCTGGTGGTGGGAGGAGAGCAGGGTTGGCACAGTGGCAGAGCTCCCTGGACTCTTGGCTCAGCTCAGCGCTGCTCAGTCTGTCTCGGGACACGTTCGGCCCGTTTCAGTCCGAATCGGAGTCCGACGACCCCGCCGAACTCGACTCGCTGCTGCTGTCCTCAGACTTGTTCTCCTTGTCTTCCGCCTCATCGTCATCCTCGTTGTCGTCCTCCTCGTTCTGCAAGCGGATAAACACACACACAAAAAAAACATTATTCAGTACTAACATCCACTTCTTGTCTTTTTGGCTAAACGCTGGCCAAAAGCTGAACAGCACTCACGTCGTCGTCATCGTCATCGTCCTCCTCGCTGGATGAGCCGTCCTCGGAGGAAGCCTTCTCTCGCTCGTCTTCCTCATCGTCGTCATCATCGTCGTCATCGTCGTCGTCCGAATCCTGTGGGAAGAGAGATTTTCAGGCATGGCCGACAGCATGTGACCAGATGAATTTCAGACGGAGCTGAGGTGCTGGTGTCTGGTGGCAGTAAGCAGGAGTGAGAGAGCTGAAACTCACAGATTTCTGGGGCGTTGCCATCACTTTGGCATTGGGGCCTCCTGGTTTCGCTGTACTCCTTCTTTTCTGAAACACGAAGAGAGATTATCATTCATGTAAACTTGACTAAGGCAGATACACAAGGAAGAGGAAAGCATTGTGACGACTACCAAATGACTGACTTACTTGTGAATTATATTCTTTGTAAGTGTTTCTCTCTTGTGAGGACAGACTCTGTGGAAGCAAGGAAACGTAGGTTAGATAAGAATGTTTGTTTTTTTTAAGTGTCCGAGACATCCAGCTCATTTTTTTCAAACACCCAACAAGTGAATTTCTTACCGCGAGCCACTGCTCTAGCTGCACTTTGTACTGTCTCTGCTTCTCCTCGGCTATCTTCTTGTAGCGATCCTTATCCTTCAGCGGTAACCTCTGCCAGCGGGCGCCGATCTCAGTCATCCGCTCTTTCATCGGGAGGTGGTTCAGCTCTCCGTTGGACAGCATCTCCTGAGAGAACTTCTGATATCCGTTTCTACAGGGTCAAAAGCATCCACAATCAAAACCTGCAGGTTTCAATAGCTTACGCACAAACACACAACAGACGGCACAAGCTAGTCGGACGTGACACACTTACGATGGCGGTTTCTTGGGTTCGCCCTCGAACTTCATCTTCTTCCCTGGGGCAATGGCAGCGGCAGGTGAACGCATCTCACACAGATCTCTCTGTTGGGGAGTGATGAGAGAACCGTCAGCTCTGATTGGTCTACAGAGGTAGGGATGTTGTCGAGCTCCACTTGAAGCAGACACAGAATTTCCTCTTACCTCGTATCTTTTCTGGTCCTCTGCGGCCTTTTTGATCCACATAATCTTCTCTTTCTTCTCCATGGTGTTCCAGGTTCCTTCCATTGCCTTCTGTGCCTTTGGCCGGTCGTTCTGCACAGCGAAAGTCTACATTACATGTGTTTGGGCAGATTATGATATGGCAGAAAAGTTAATTTTGTTAGTTCGGTCATGTGCATACCTTAAATCTGGCCAGGTAGTCTCCTATGACACTCTGCTGCCAGATGTCCTGTGCAGTCTTGGGGGGGTCTGGCAGACTACGATCCTCCTTCTCCTTCTTTATTGACTCAGCCTTCAGGACCGTTTCTAGGCGTTTGTACTTCTCCTAAACGACCAAGACAACAAGATAAACTGTCTGAACTGACAACGTCTATTACTGAAAGAATGCAAAACAGTATTATTTCGCTGGGTTAAACTGTAATACCCATTACACAACATTCAATCATGCAACTTCTTCCACCGGTTCCTCTCCTCTGATTAACTTCTAGTGTATAATACTGCGCGGCACGAAGCGGCGTACCTTCTTCTTATCCGACAACTCGTTCCACATGCGTGCCAGCATTCTTGTGAGCTCACTGTCGGACAGGTCGGGCCGCTCCTGCTGCAGTTTGGGACGCTTCTCCTCGGAGAAGATGAACATGGCTGAGATGGGCCTTTTGGGCTTCTCCGGGCTCGCCTACAGGTTGCAGAGCAGTGGAATGTCAGGGAGTGGGATACGACAACCTCCGAATAACAAATTCAGACACATCAGATCTAGAGCTTTATCGTTCAATAACTCGAGCGCAAAGAATCGAAGAGATCACACACCATTCGCTGTATCCAAGACTGGAAATTGTGATGATATGATGAAGACTTTAAAGCTACCCCCACAAACGGATGGATGTTGCTGTATTCTGGGTCTTACCTTTGCTTTAGAGCTCTTCTTTTTGGAGGCGGGACTGCTGGCCCCACCGCCAAAAAGAAGAGCT
>OMOV01013225.1:0-12984 GCA_900312565.1 Beryx splendens
GGCGACGCTCCCCCGCGGTACGGCTGCTGGGGGGCCAGCGTGTGCGCGCCCAACCCTTGCCAGAACCAGGGTGCGTGTGAGGACCTGTTTGACATATATCGTTGCGCGTGTCCCTCCGGGTGGGCAGGGCGACTGTGCCAAGACCCAGCAGACACTTGTGCCTCCAGCCCCTGCGTCAACGGCAACTGCACCATCCTGTCTGAGGGATACGAGTGTGTGTGCGAGTTGGGGTACAGCGGCGCCCGGTGCGAGGTGGAAGTGGATATGTGTGAAGGCAGCAACTGCAGCAAGGGCGCCACATGCCTCCGAGGCCTCCAGAGCTACGCATGCCTCTGCCCTCACAACCTGACAGGCAAATACTGCGAGTGAGTTGCTACACGGTTTATCAATAGCTACATCAATTACATTAACAACAAATTCACAGCAACACACCCCCAATGTAGCCTAACCACCCCTGAGTCATACTGATGTCCAAACTATTCTCTTACAGGGAGAAAATTCCTCAGATCCCGTGGTACATTGAGACAGTTCCGTAAGTGCCGCTACACAAAATAAAGAAACGTGTACATTTCCGTTGCTTGACTCAACCAGCTGAATCCTCTGTGAACGAAATTCACCAATGCCAGATCAGAGGGCACTGACATTGTATCACACATGGATGTTTGTTCTTTTGTCTGTCTAGATTTCCTGCATTGCCTGTGTCCGTGTGCGTGGGTACGAGATGGAACTACAGCTGCTACAATGGAGGGAACTGCTCCGACGGGAACAGCACCTGTCACTGCCTGCCCGGTTTCACAGGACAGTGGTAGGCCATGCATTATGTTACTTAATCCTCTTTGCTCCCATTAGGGCACGTGCTAACGTTTTCCCTTTGGCTTTATATATAGCAGCATTTCCAGAGTGTTGTCAGCATGTGGCGTTACACGTGAGGTGCTCTTGGGGTGTTGGTCTTTTTGATATCCAGGCACCTGTGTCGAGTCGTTAATGAACATCCTCTGAATGGATGTAGTAATATGACAGATAGGAATGTCATCAATATGCTGTTATGGTTTGAGGCGGTGATACAGACACATTTGTCTCCATCTTTCTCAGCTGAGGATCAAATCCAGCCCCTAAAGTCTTTGTTTTCTGTGATGATTTGTCCTTGTTAAGAGTCCTTTGACTCAGCTACTTCCTCTCCACAATACCATACAGTAGAGCTGTATTAGTTCTCTGTAAACAAATTAAGTTTACACATCAGTAAATCCAATTACCATGCTTATTATGCTTTTTTTGCATATCTCTTATACACAAACAAATACACACAGTCTGATTCTCATATGCATTTCACTGGAGTGCTCCACCCACTGTGTTAACCGCAGTGCTGCACCCTTGAGGCAGATCAGGGTTCAGTGTCTTTCGCATGGAAACTTTGCTCAATTTGTTGGGAACTGTAAAATACCAAAGACCAGCCCTAATTTCAAACCATGCTTTTTGTCAAATGTGTGCGCTTATTGTTCTGTTCCTCTTGATTTTCCAGGTGTGAGAGGGATGTGGACGAATGCGCCTCAGAACCCTGTATGAACGGAGGCTTCTGTTTCAACCTCGTAAACAGCTTTGAGTGTACGTGTGATTTAAATTACTCAGGCATACACTGCCAAATAGACGTCAGCGACTTCTACCTGTACCTCTTCTTGGGCCTGTGGCAGAACCTGTTCCAGCTGGTGTCCTACCTTGTCATACGCCTCGATGATGGCCCAGAAATCGAGTGGGGCTTCTACCTGGATGATTAGGCTCATCCTCGGCTATGACCATGAGAGTGGACTATTGGCGTAGCGAGAGGACCAACTCGGTTTGAAGCTACGCTAGGCATCTTCACATGTTGGCGGCTCCAAATGCCAGTGAGTGGTAACTGTTTGAAAAATCAACTTCAGTACCCAGAAATCATGTAACATCAGGTCAGTAAACTGCACACAGCTTGTTTACCAACCCGGCGATGGCTTTATACCTAATCCTTTATTGATTCCGCTATCAATTCCTACCGTATAAATTGTCAGGGGTAAAAATCTACATACAGCTTTAGTGGAGTTAACTTGGTTTTATTGTTCAACAGAGACATTGCTGTGTAGCTCCTTTTGTCTCAGAATTACGTTTCAAAACAGATGAGGCACATTTGGCATAATGCCTTACTCGAGAGAACACAACACAAGAAAAGGTGAAAAAAGATTCAAGTAATTGGATTCCCATTTGTATTCACCACTTTACTTGGTCACTCAATGTGCTCTACCTGTAATATTTCATTGAGTGCATTTGAAGGCAGCATCTGCTTGCTACTGTTGTGACTGTTGGCTGCAGTGCAGCAGAAAATCTAGGAGAGAATGAGGTAAATATTGGACTTTTGGACCCACAGTGCAATCCTTTGGCTGCAGAGCACTTGGATTATATCTTTTATTTGGAACTCTACAGCACAGAGGAAGATTAGGGCCACATTTGAACGATTTCAATTCAAAGATAAATCGGGAGAATTCTGAGAATAAAGTCAGAATTCGAAGTCGGTGTTTTGTTTTGGTGAAGTTCCACCTAGGAAAACATGGCCATTGACCGCAGTTCTGTGAAGTACAGTGAACAGAAGGACCACAACTATTTTTGGAATTGTTACAACAAAAACAGCAACAGAGATGGAGAAACCCTTAATGCATTGAAAATGTGATTATATGCAATAAATGTTAACTTTACGTGTTAAACTGTATGTCATAACTAGTGTACTGACCAGGTCAGTAATAGATATTTAACCTTTTGCCTGTTGTGCACAGATTTATCTAATGAATATCCCATATTGCACAATATTTCTTCAAACATTTCATCTGGTTTTCATACTGAAAGCCACAGGTTAGAGAGGGTCCTCGTGCCTTAAAATCTCCTCTTTTACCTGGAGCACTTTTTTAATCCAGTGTGTTTTATAATATAACTGTTCAGGGACACATTTGCATTCAGTTATATTCTACTGGAGATTGAGAAAAGAAATGTCTATAGTTAGGAAATCATGTGTATTTAGAAACTGTATTATTGTATCCAAAACAAACCATGAAGGCTATTCTGCATGCAGTGCATACAGAACCTGATCTGTAAGATGAAGGACGTAAAATAAACTTTCTAACATGTTTGCAAACTGACTGGTTTTATTTCAAACTTTTATACATATAGCAACAAACAACACTAATAAAATCAACACTAATGATCTGGATCTGCATTGATTCCATCAGTTCAACAACTTTCCTCTTCACGGTGCCAGTGGTAAAATACATAACTTCCATTCATTCACTCTGCCAATTGGTTAACTATGATGTAAACAAACTGTAAACCACAAGGATGACAATGTGAGATTTAAGTCAACTTCTTTCTTTTAAAAAAACAAACAGTGCAAATGTCTACTGATCTAGAAAACAGATGGATCATGCAGGAATAGATCCATCTAGAACACGAGCTTCATATTCTGCGTGGTCAGTCAATTCATACAAACGTTCTGGTGGTGCTTTACTGTCTTCAGTTAAAGTCCAATCTAATATATGAAGAATACCAAGATTTTTTTTTTTTCACATGCTTGGTTAAATATAGACTAAGGAAATACAACAATCATGTCATGATTACGGTTAGGATTTTGCCCGCTCAGCTCTAGACGCCCCGCCTGATACAGGACTCACACTTAATGTGCTCACAGTACTGTAAGGCGTTCAACAAGTGGCACGAACCAATGAGTGCCGCTTGTCGGCCAGCTACAGAGCAGTAATGCAGCCCTGCGTAGAGAAAACGAGTGTGCGGTGTGATGGTTTCCCACCCAATCGTAAAGCATCATCTGTCTGTCTTACATATAAATAAGTGGTGAGGGCTTCGGAGAAAACTGGCCAGCCCTATTCATGGAGCTCACAGTCACACAGCTCTTTGTAGATCCTCTTCCGTATCCTTGGTATGTCCTTCTGGGAGAAATGGAAAGGGTTCGCCAAGGCAAGGCATCTACAATACTAGAGCGAGCACGCCAGAGAGACAGAGAGACAGAGAGAGAGAGAGAGAGATTAATGATTTCATCACAAAATACAAAGAAAGAAATAGAGAAGTAATACATACACATGCATTTTAGGTAGGAAAAGCATTCTGGTACCTCCAAGACAAAAACCCCACAGTCATTTTCATTGGTCTGTTGTGGAATTCCCTGCGAAGGACAGTAGGGGGAGACAGCAACACATCAACTCAACACCACATCCGCCACCCACATCAAGGGCATGTCCAGTCAATCTCCAGCAGGTGGCGCTGTGAGGCTGGACAAGGCCCATGGGAAATCTACTGTGGTCCTTTTGAGTAACCAGCGATTGTGCTGCTCAGAATAAAAGCCTCATCATTTCAAATACGCAGGCACACGAATCAGCACAACATACCTCGTCACATGACACTGTCCACCCATTCTGAAACGCCGTCTGCTGCCTCTCTCTCGCCTCTGTCATCAAGTATTTCAGGATGTTCTGTCGAAAGCAAAGCGTAAAGAAAACGTTTTGGTGGTAAGAGACATGGATGGATGAGGGAGCGAATTAAAGCCAAAGGGTTGGAGGCGTCATCGTGGGAAGTGTTGCCAGCCACATGAAATCTGTTGTTACCCTCGCAACCTTCTGGAGCGTGTTGCCTTGGGAGTCGTAGAGGCAGATCCTCTTTTTGACCGTGTCAGCAGTCACCAGACACCAGTGAACCTCCAGGTGTATGGGCACCAAGAGCAGGCTCTTAGAGAACAAGTCCACCTGCACAGCAGCAGACCCAGGGAAGCCGTTAAATCCACTCACTCACATAGTTATAGGTTCTCATTTAACATATAAACACTCTCATTTAACATTCCTATCCTTTGATTTATTATGTGGACTTCTTAGCATATTAGCATGGCTGATGAGCATATTTTGTCTAGCATATCATCGCTATCGGATGAAAAACTCTCCAAAATGTCAACTTTTCAGGAGCATAAAAAACATACAACAGGCTTGCTTTTAGATTGAACACCATGTATTTATTAGCTAAGCTTATGGGGCTCTGGAAGAGTTTCATAAACCCAAGGGTCACAGAATTTCCTCCACCCATAAAGGAAGATGTAATTAATTGGAGTTAAAACTAAATAATCACCAAAACTGGGGTTATGGTGTTCTTTTCATGACAACGGTGATCTACAGTGTATTATGAGTAATGTCTGGATAAATTATGATAAATCAGAAGAACACACCACTCCTATCTTAGACCTGACCTGCTTTGTCCACCTCTTGACTCCCTCATATCCTTTGGTCACAAGCTGTCGGTGGAAGAAGCTGTTGAGAAAATGGACCTAAGAAGTGGAGAGAAGAGGGGAAGAAAGTTCAACTGTGATCATGAAATGAATATAATCAAGGCCTGTGCAATTCCATGTGCTGTTAAAATCCCGTTCCAGTCAAGATTATGACACTCAAAGACACTGGGAGGCTTAACAAACAAACCTGGGCCAAGTAATACATGCAAATCATATGGATGGGGTTCGACAAATAAGGCAATTCAGTGACAAGTTTAACAAGTTTAGATTACAGGCAAATATTGCAACCTTAATCGACTATAATCGTCTACAATATAACAATTCAAATGGACAATATTTGAGTTGTCCTGATGTAGTAACACCCAACCCATCTAGTGCCCCGAGCAGGATAAAACCAAATGCTATTTGCAAGTCTCTTAGCCACGTCTGCTAACTAATCTACACGGCACTGAAAACTACCTTATGGTGGGCAGATTCCATAATCAGTTCTCCATACATGTTCATAACCTTGAAGAATAACAAACAGAAAAACCACATCATCAGTTTTAAATACACCAATCACATTCTACTTAAACATTAAGGCTCGACTTCCAGGCACACATCTTAACCACTCAAAAGTGTCAGTGCTTTACACAAAATGTTACTGCTTGCTATGTTAGAAACCTGGTCGTTGAGCCAGTTCTGATCTGCCAGGGTCGACAAGTCGTCCAGTGTCAGCATGTGTTTCTTGTAGACCACGCGGAAGGAGGGTACAGGCCTCTGAACCATCTCAGCTTGGTACTTTGTAACCTCGGAGAAGACTGCATTTTTCCTACCGGGTGGCAAAATACAAAATGATTGCTCCGAGTTGAGTGACACCTCAACATTATTGACACTACACTGGATGCTTGAGCTTACAGCACACACTTACAACCTTCGAAACAATGCAACAAGAAGTCTTACATTCACTGAATGTGACAAATGAAGCTGAAAATATGCAACCAAATTCACGTACTTCAAACGATTCAAGAATGTGGCAATGACATTATCTTTGGATACAATATTTGTCTCTACAGTGTTGGTTTTACTTTTGAGAAAGTTACACTGATACCTTGGATTAAGTTGTTAAAAAAAAAAAAATTAAGATTTATTTTTGGCATTTTATGCTTTATTGAGAGTGAGACAGTGAGAGAGAGACAGGAAGGTATGGCAGAGAGAGAGCGAGAGGGGAGGACATGCAGCAAATGACCGCGGGTCGGATTCGAACCCGGGTCGCTGCGGGAAGGACTGAGCCTTAAATGGTACGTGCTCTACTCGGTGAGCTACTGGGGCGCCCCAAGTTATTACATTTGTTGCTTCTTTTTCTGTTTCTCATTTGGCAGCCTCAGCCATCTCCCTCAGTTGTTAATTTGGCTGTGTAGCAATCAAAAATGCATGTGGCAACAGAGGAACATTTTGTATCCATTTATTACGTCCACAAAATGAAGTCAAATAGAATTCAGCTGTCAAGTGGTTTCACAAAGCAACTCGACACGACTCCTTTTGTGCTGAAACATCAGTAAGGCCTCATTTACCACTCCTACGTGACAGGCCAGCGTATGACTTTTTGCATATTGCCATTTGGTGAATTCTTTAGAACCGAAGCAGATTTGTGAGTGCGTACATGGATTCCCCGCTGGTGAGAATCAAACCTCAAAGCCCGGCAGTGTAACACTGGACTCAAGCAACACAGAATCTGAATCAGAATCCACACAAGACTCCAAAAACATGACCACAAGGGTAAAGAAGTTACCTGTCACTGAAGTCCATGTTAAACGTCCTCTTCAGGTGTCTCAATACCTCGCTGTTTTGTAGTGGGATGAAACTTCCGTATATTCTATAGAAGTCACTAAGGAATTCTAAGAGAAATTGAAAACACGGCACTCAAATCACCATGAAAACCAGCGAAGTCAAGCAAAATATGACAAAAGCAATAAAGCAGTGGGCATACCATGGATGAGGGTTGTCAGTGCTTTGTGGCTGACGTCGGTTTGATGCTGGCTTTGCATCTTTTTACTGGCGAAGCTCTCGACAGTGTCTCTGTTGGTAGCCTGGTCCTGAAGTGGAGTGACAGCAGTACATTGTTCTGATGGGCCAACGAGTTCATACAGACTCTGGCCACCGTGCCTTTGAGATGGCAACGTTTTCTTTGGTATGTGTTTATCTGTGATTCCCACACATATACGCTTATACCGCTGCCTTTTCCATGTCTTTGAGACGGTACTGTCGTCGCTGGCATGTTTCGATGGGTGGTGCCCACACCAGCATCAGTGACAGTGACAGTGACCAGGCTCTGCAATAGGCTGGTAGTAGTACATATGTCTGATAGACCAGTAGGCTCACACAGCTTCTGGAGGCAACTGTCTTTGTCAAGCCTGTCCCCTGAGCCTCCTGGAGTATCACATCCAACAGCTAGAGGTGATTTTCTCTCTTGTAACTTTTCCAGGCTCTGTGGGTGGTGCTTTTGAACTTTCGCTTTATGTCTCTGTGACAGTGTCTTTAAACTGGGGCAGGGGCTGGAATTGACCAGACAAGCTCCTCTTTCTCGTTTCTTGGCTCTGAATATCCAGAAACGGAATTTCGACCTCCTCCACTTCCTCCACATCCACAGCTGTAATTTACAACACAAGCGTCTCTTGGCCCGCCTGGAGGGATGGGAGACTCCCTTAATAGAAGACATGAATCTCCTCCTTCTGTTGAGGTCTCTGCTGTGCTTTAGTGGCCCTGTGGTTTGCACAGGAGTGAGAGCCTGACCATTGATGAGAACGAAGGATGGGGGGTCATGTGAGAGCACAGAGTTGTGGCTCTTCTTTTGGCTGCTAGGAGGGCACGTCTGAGGCATGCGGCTCATATGAAACAGTCCTGAATCTGCATTTTCTTGCGGCTTCCCTGTGAAAGAGAGGCCCCCAGTTTCAAGATCATGGTCCAGGTCTGGTGTTCCTGTGTCACATTTGCGTGTATATTTTGGGTCGGCTGCTACCAGCTGCTCCAGTGTAGACTTTGAGTGGAGAGGGGAACACTTGCGTCGCGTGTTGGTGTATTTGTATGACCATCCACTCCTTGGCAGGGTTTTCATACCCCCTTTGTTGCTCTTGTATTAGTTTCTGCTTTTGATGGTTTCCTCAATGGGCAAACCACACACACCCCCCAGCTGCTGGAACAAAGAATGGATGTGTTACTACATGCTGGGCTATACACTCCGTTTAAAAAAAATACACACCTTTTCCCTTTTCATTGTTTTGTCTGGATTAGAAGATTTTGCTTGGTTTTCAATTTCAATGATGTCTGCTGTTGGGTGATATGGTTAATTAGGTTACCTAGGTCAGTGGTTCAGGGTCCCCCATCTGATAAGATTTTTGCTTATAGATGTCTTATTGCAGAAATTGTATGAAACCCATGACCAAAACAGCCATACACTGGCATTGCGTTACTTATGGGTGGAATTATAGTGAATATAAATTATTCCCCTTTTTGCTGGGGACCCCCTGGAACCCCCCTCAAGGACCCCACTTTGAGAACCACTGACCTAGGTCATATCACTGTCACTGAAGATCATGCTTCACACAACAAATACCACAATATTTGGATCGACCGTGGCTTGACACCTACAGAAAATACAGTCATACCGTATGTGTGTCTTGGGGCTGCACGACAGGCTTCTCACTAAGACCTTCCAGACTTTTGGGGCAATTCAAAAGCTTTTCAAGACCTGGACATTCCCATACTTGTCCAGTGCTTTCCAGACCCGCGTGGGATCCCTGTTTTAGGTGACTCTGTCCTACCAAACAAGTAAAAGTCAGGTAACAAGTCACTGAGCTGTTACACTGAGCCAGGTTAGTTGAATATTCTCTTCAGGCTGTGAAAACCACCAGAGAACCACAGCATGGCTCGTAACCGAGCTGACACACGGCTTCTCCTTGACACGTGTTTCCTAACTACAGTCCCAGCTAACTTCAGTTTACTAACACACCCGTCAGCCGCAAACGGCTAGCTAACGTTAGCTCCCAGCCCAGCCCAGGGCACCTCGGCTTACCGTTACTCGCGTGCTTCATCGAGACTTTTGAGTGGGACGAGCCGGCATGGGGCAACGTCCATGTTTTACGTCCTGATACAACTGAATTAGGAAACTATTTATTTACCACGATGTTCAAACGTTTGACCATACCGAGAGGCAGCGCGTCCACTGACGTCTCCATTGCACAGTCGCATGTAGACTGCGTCATTTGTGCCCCGACCAATCAGATTGATCGCTCCTTGCTTTCTGTAACATACATATTAACATTTTTATTGTTATGTATTTTAACATGTAACATCTTTATTTAACATTTTAAGTTATCTGAACTTTTTTATTTGTATTTATTTATTTATTTATTTATTTTTATCTCTGACATCCACTGTACTCTACTCAGCTTACTCTGGTGTTAGAGAAACAACTGTCATTGCCAATTTGTTGTATTTTTGAAGAAAGAAAGAAAACAATACATATTAACATTCCTCTTTCTTATGTTGGAATAACTTAAAACTTTTTATAAAAGCATATTAAAAGTGACAACTATTGTGTATGTTTGCTTAAAAAAGACTAAAAAAGAAATAAAGAAGGTACTAAGCATGTGATTTTCTGCACCAGCAACATTTTGCTGCAGTCACGTGAAGCAGATGCTCATGATCCACTTGATCCTTGCTGTTTTGTTCTGCTTGAGTCCCTCGTGCAGCGCTGTAGACCCAGTGAGCAGTGTGTTGCCAGTTCCCCTTGTGTTTGAGGACACTGGGGGCGGCAGCACGGCGTAGTGCTTTAAGAGAGCGTCCTTCAGCTGTGACCAAGGTTCAAGCCCCGCGTTGGCAAACATCCGCCCTGCCGAAGTGTCCTTGAGCAATTCACTGAATCCCTACCAGCTCTGAGCTCTGCTGCTCTGTAACTGACTCTGACCTCTGACCTTTCCGGAGACGGGAATCCAGCTCCAACACACGACATTTAAATTTGAGAAACATTCATGCCAAAGCTGGCATGGGGTGCATGTGATGTACAGTGCCAGCACAGATTCAACCCAGAGTCTGCTTACCACACACTAGTTCACCCCACACCAGACTTTGTCAGCTTACATTTGTTTTGGCAGTAATCCCAAGACAGAGACCGGCCTGAAGGACAAAAATGAACCACCCACATGTGAAGCAGGGGTCAGGGGGATGATTGCGCTGTTTACCTTGGCTGTGTTCTCCTGTTTAAAGTGCAAGATATATACACCATGGGCTGCATGGGCTCTGTCTCTCTGTCTCTTCCTTGACTGTCCGGCTGGTCTGATCTCTCTTTCTTGTCCGTTGTACCTCTGGTAGAAATGAATCCCCTGGGCATTTCTGTGGCTCTGGGACTATTGGTGGGGGTATGGGCTCAGGTGCTGCTCAACGAGATCCCAATTCCATGCGATTCCATTGTGGCAGAGCAGGCAGCTCTGGTGGCTGTGGATTTCCTCAACGCCCAGCACTCTCACGGCTACAAGTACGCACTGAACAGGATTGAGGACATCAAGAGCGTTGCCACTGTAAGTGAGCGAGTGAAGTTGTGTAGTCAGGGGTTTAGATATGTATACAGATTCTTTTTCTATCAGCTTTGAGGTGGAAATATAGTATACAATGCATGGCAAAATACTCACCTCAACTATTACCCCTAGACCACTGGAGTAGGATCATAGAGTAAGTATTGTGTCTGACCAATATGTGTGACTGAGTTTGCATTAGGATGATGTAGACACAACACTCAATAAAAAAAAAGATTTCTGTACTGTTTTGTATAATGATAATACATCCTATGAAAAGAAGCCAAGCCTAAAAAAAATATAGCAGGATGCCAGGGAAAATGAATAATTTCTGAATTCATCCAGAAATGTGATATATTATAAAGTAGACCTGGTGAGCATATCTTGTAAAATCACTAATATAATCTTATGTGGATATGTTATTCCATCATTATATGTCCTTATAGTGTCTCCACGCTTTATTTAATCTTTTTTCATGTAGTTTTAAAATTGAGTCTTTTCCATATAAATTTGCTAAAGTAGGTATCATTATTATGTCAGTATTATGTGGTATAATAACACCGCCCCCCAAATAACACCTGCTGACATTTGTGTTAGACATAGTCAGTCAAAGTGATCCAGGAACCAACATGAACATTACAGCTGTGCTCCATTTCCAATTCTCATTAGACATTTCAGTTTAGGAGCGACTGTCTCAATGGCAATTATGTAATTATGTGATATCCAAGAAATGTCCAACAAATTGCCTCCCAAAGGGGATATTTTTATATAATGATTGACTCTACCTCTCCTTAGGCTGGTGGACAGGACACATATATCCTGGAAATTGACCTGCTGGAGACAGAGTGTCATGTGATGGACCCCACACCTGCTGACAACTGCACTGTCAGACCCAAAGTGTTGACGGTGAGTTTGCATATCCTTGGTATGCAGCAGCTAAATAAAACGGATGCTACGCTTGATGTTCTCACCAGTTTGAGTGTATCAATTAATGAGATTGAAAAATATGAATATTGTCAATTATGTTGTTTTATATTGGAAGTATTGATTTGCTGTTTCCTTTAAGGCTGTAGAAGGAGACTGTGATGTGGTGATGAAGATGGTGAACGGAGCTCTGATTGTCGTAGCATTCAAGTGTAAAACAGAAGGTAATGCACACAGATCATGACTACCATATCAGCACACACTCACATACACAACCACATGTGCAAACTACACCTCTTTTTCTCTGATATGTAGAATCAACAGAGGACCTGTGTCTCGGCTGCCCTACCCTCCTTCCCCTGAATGACACCACTGCACTGGACTTAGTTCATGCCTCTCTGGCAACCTTCAACAACCTAACGGCCAGTGCACCGTTCACTCTTGTGGAGGTCGGAAGGTTGTCATCACAGGTAGGCCTAAACATAATCCGATTGGAGATCTGTCATGCGAATGGTACATTATTTGGGGCTGTCAGTACACAAATATTTCTCAACCTTTTGTTTCAGCTTGTGTCTGGTGGGCTCATCTATGCAGCAGAATATGTCATAGTTGAGGCTAATTGCACTGATGATGTCTGCGTGCCCCTGAATGATGCTATGGCTGTAAGTACACAAGGCAGGTGCCTTACCAGAGAAACAACACATTTTGAAGAGAGTGGAGCAGTGGGTTTATTTAAAAAAAAAAAAAATTAAAGTACAAGGTAGCTATACAATTCAATTTAATTTACAACCCACACATTATGTTAATCTTGCTTAGAGACTTCCCTAAGAATATAGGAAATATATAATGCTGGTCATCAAATCTATGATAGCAATTGAGTATGATGAAAAAGGAGGAAAATCATCTTTTTCTTTTCTTCACCAGCAACGTGGTTTTTGTACCGCGAAAGGTTTGAGCTCTGGACACTCAGTGGACTGCAATATGTTTGCCACTCTGGTAAATTATTTCGATTTCCAAAAATGAGTCACCAGCATCACCCTGATTTAATATGTACATGTATATATGAATCATTTCTTCCAAAGGATCTGTTCACACATACATTTTCTTTTCCAGATTCCTATTGTAGATGCCAACAGCACTGCACCTGCAGGTCCTGTTGTGCCACACGTGGTCCACGTCCATGCAGACAGTCTGAAACACAGGCACGGACGTGGACCA
>OMOV01013231.1:0-10289 GCA_900312565.1 Beryx splendens
GGGTTTATACTGTAGCTTGCACAAATGATTACATTCATTCAATTCAGCAATATTGTGTATGGCCTTGATGTAACATCTTAACATTGACTCAAAGGTAATGTACATAGGGAAGAGAAGACATGGACACAAGGCAGAAACATCACAAAGTGACATAGATGAGCATTTCCCCAGCGCCTGGGGTCAGGCTTAGCAAGCCTGTCGAATCTGGGCGAGTTGAGCGCTATCTATAATAAGCATCAATTAAATTATTCAACGCCGCTGGATTTATTTTGGCATAGGCATTTCACACTTTGAACGGATCCCGGTCCAAGCAGTGATGAGCCAGCTCCCGAGTGGCACTGTGTGTACCTTTAGCGTGGCCAGAGAAAAACAAAGGGGCTGGACGGTTACCAAGAGCCGGCTGAATCAAAGGATCGACTGTCTTCAGCCAAAGGGTTTGCGTACGGCGTGTGGACAAGCTGCTGATATAGCAACATCAATCAGACTGTTTTCCTGTGGGCGCTTGTTACCTCATAGGGTTACAAGTCATTCGGTTAGCAGGTCATACTGTCAAAGTGGTGGGAAAACTCAGAAAGGGAACATATATATTGTGCGTGACATCCCCCTACTGAAAAGCTCTACTATTGACAGTAGAATTCAAAGCACACCTGGATAAGCCAAGCCACACATGGATATTGAGCTCTATGGCTTTGCATGTCCAAACACACTAATCAGCACACAGACTCAGCAATGTCCTGAATCAGTAAAAACTTCCTTTACTGGAACATATCCACCTCCAATGCATCACTGTTGATAACAAGAACATTAACCTTGACTTAACACAAGCGCACTGGCTGGCTTTATGTATTCCTATACAATTTGTTTAGAGGCGTCTGTCATAGTGCGTCAGGCCAGGGGTTGAGGATGAGAGGAGACAGAAACATAACGCAAATTAAATCGTCAACATGATGAATGCTCCCCGCTTCGGTGAAAAAACCTTGAAGTTGGGGGCAATGAGCATTGTATTTGAATGCAAATACAATAGATGGGGGGGAAAACGGTCTCTTAGATGTGATGTTCTTGTTGACAATCTTATTAAATATGTTCAATTTGCATGTGTCAAACATCTCTGAAAGGACACCAGTTTAGAGGACAATTTCCCCGAAGACCGGGGACTCATCTGCTATGCAGGGGAGAGGTGGGAGAGCTGCAGACGCCTCCTCAAATGAGCAGAAAAGAATGGATTTGGGCATTGATTACTGACAACAGAGTGTGCTGCCTCAGTGCTTTATGAAGTCAATTCATCAATATCAGAGCAGGGATGAAGTGAGACCGAAACCTAAATAGGCTGATTCCACTGCAACTAAAGTCACTGCTGAGGAGCTTGAAACGGAGGGATTCGGAGAAAGGAGGGAAAAACCTCAAGATGTGGCGAGGAAACACAGGAGGGAAAGCGAGATCCTTTGATTATATACTGCTGGCAAACAAATGTGTACACTCACACAAAGACACACACACACACACACACACACACACACACACACACACACACACACACACACACACACACACACATGCCCTATAGACACCATAACACATTGAAAGTCAACTCTGGTCCCTTCTAAAATGTAATCATTCACATTCCCGTCTACAGTGGTCATTTAAAATTCAATTAGGGAATAATGACTGGAAAAGTCAATCATCAGTAATGAAATGAAAATTTGTTGAGCAATTATATACCGCCATAAATACAGCTTTACACACGCGGCTGTTTCTCACACAGTATAGTGCCCCGATGGAACATATTGCAACCTAAATGGACTTCCAAAAAATTAGAGGGAGTGGCCACATTTAAAAACTATTGTATTAAAGTGGAAAGAAACAGTACGCTAAGTTGCATAACATGTGCCAAGTTATTCAGGCAACCTGCGTAACCCCTGCTGCACTCTCTTTAAATTGCTCGAAACCCATCTGTAGAAAATGACAACGCCGTTCTGCTCAGAACGAAACACCTAAACAGTCAACGGCGATCTCGCTTAACCCTCCTACCTAGGCTAGACAGTTACATCATCCCTGTAGGAGTTCCTCTTGCAAATCTGTCAGTGAGCTTCTTGCTGTCCTGCAACAGTCATAAAGTCAACCCCCGAGTCTGTTATTCCAGGCATGATGACCTCAGATGAGGCATAGAGGGATGAAGGCAGGAAAGCAGTTAATGCTGCCCTCAGCAAGGCAGGTTAGTAGGGAGCCAGAAGAATAGCGGTGGGCTTTTATTATGCTTCTCGGGCGACGTGAGAAATCTGGGAAGCACACACACATGCAGATATGCACACACATGCACGCAGACACACTAACACGCGTGCAGATACAGACACCCGCAGAGGATACGAGCATTATCCTCTTACAGTAATGCAGGCCACCCTGTTTTTTCTCTGCGGTCTGAAGATGAAATGCTTATTGGCCAGGAAAAAGTAAATTCTTTTGATGATGCATTGAAGTGGACAGCGGGATGGCTGACGGAGAGAGAGAGAGAGAGAGAGCGAGAAAGGGAAAGGGGAGAGGGGTGTGCATATATGTGTGTGTGTGCGTTCAAACGTCACCGGTAAATATACAGTATTGTTTGGAGCTCTGCCACCGGAAGCAAATCCACTTCAAAGCTTTTGTTGTTCCGAAATTCACCAGCGCGGTCGTTAAAATGTCGGAGAAAGGACATGTGATTAAAGCGCAAAGTCAAAGAAATCGCCCTCTCCTTTCTAAATAGCTACTTAATCTGTATTGATTTTAAGTTATGCAGCATTTCCAGACCTCTGTCCACTGCCCTCCGAACTGCAGCCTGTTTTTTATTCCTCCTTTGGCATTGCGGGTTGCTTCATTACGGTCTCTCCCACGTACTCTCTGCTGCTTGTGTATCTAAATGCCATCTTCAAACACCCACCAGTACATTTCCTCCTACTTTACTCTACCTCCGTTCCATTTTGTTTCTGGACATCACCACTTTTCCCAATATCCCGCATGCCAAGACTACCTGTATCTCAAGTATGCAGAAATGAAAGTTGAGGCTCTGGGGGCGTACTTTGTCATTGAAGTGCTACACGGTATGCCCGGAATACCAATTGCATGTCTCTGAGGCTTGTTGCCGGACTCCGATGGCTCTGTCCGTGCCTGTCACTGCTGCTCATCCAACGTTCGACGAGGCCCGGTGAGGACACTGCTTCCCCTTGGAGGTTACCCCTATCTCACACCAGTCTATCATCACTTTTGTCAGCTTCCCCTTTTATGCAAACAGGCTGTAATCTTTGTTGTAGGAGCCTCCCCCCCAGACTCAACACTGTACCGAAAACACAAAGTGACAAGAGCTCAGGGACTCGTGTTGCAATGTGCAGCATATGATCGCAGAGCAGCCGAACTATAAGGACTCCGTCTATATATAAATATCCTTGCAGGCGCTGCGTCCTCTTCATGCAGCCCTGGTTCTACGCCGCGCAGGTCTGCTCTGCATAGAGAAATGCTACTTATTAAACATTGTATCGTATCATGTAAAAGCTATAGTGTCTGCGCCACAATAGCTGAGACGTGAAATTGATTTTCACGCTTAGTAAAATGCATTGGTGACTGCTCTCAAGCTGTTGTTTCCATCTCCGCCACACCTGCAGTTCAGTAAGATGCATGATGTTTGCTGCTGAGGCTTCAGATATAATGTATAATCTTTTGAGAACAAAAAAAACCCGAGCAACAACACAGTGTTCCCATTTCTCTGCGCAATTATCATTCCTTTATTGTTACGTGGTTTAATGAGGTGCATGAAGGGACAGCAGCGTGGACGTCTTTGATGGTCTCGCCCCAGTCTTTACACGTAATTAAACAGCCACATCAGCCCACTTTATCATCTCAGCCATTATTACGATCCAGCGCCTACTTCAATGTACATTTCAAAATGTAACAGAGCCAAACCTTTTGATGGAGTTAAACCTCATCAAGGGGATAAACATGGCCTCGCTGGTACAACTCATCATTTTCTAATCATCCAAAACACAAACATTCAACCGACTGCATGAAAAGATCCATGACAGGAATTAAAAACGATGAAACAAACCGCAGTGGTGCAGCGGCGCGTGACAGCTGCGACGTTAAAAGGAAGAGCCGCACAAAGCGTGAAGCCGTCTTCCACATTGTCTGAAGGTAAAGCAACAGACAGGCTGGAGACAGAAGAGAGAGGGTGCCCAAACAAGCGGGGTAGTCTGGGGAAGAGGAGCCAAGCGCGGGGAGATTTGTGGTGCCAAGTGCCTAGAGCCATTCAGCCTTCCACTGGGCACACCAGCGCCAGTCTCCCAGGCCAGCTGTCCTACTTGGTTGAGAGCAGTAGATCCAGGCTTTCTGGGGATCTACTGTAACACCTGAGACTAGATAGATATGTTTTTCCCCAATTGCCTCCGTTCATGAACACTCCGCGGGGATGCGCTTAACAGACAATTATATTGCTCAAGTGATGTCTTTAATATGACTTAAATGCAGATTTGTCTATTTGAGCTTTATTTAAAATATGAATATGCCTGAATATGTTCTCTTAGTTTATTAAGAAGCTGTTTTTTTTAGTTTTTAAAAAAAAATGTTACTGCGTCTCATTCTCCGTCCTTCCTAACTAGGAGCGGAGCGTGGAAAAACATTAAAACTTAGCAAATGTATGACATTATTGAGTTCTGCTCCACTTGCCAGGCACCTTTGTAAAATAAACCAGGTGAAATCATCAAATATTAAAGCCAGGAGTGTCAGGGATGATGACATATGCCTTGCTTGAAACGTTGGACCTGATTTAAAATTTCCAGCTGGCTGATGCCGTATGGGTCTAATTAAGCCTGAATGTATTTCCTGAAAAACAGATCTGAAATAGAACTTGAACTCCCATTAATCAGTGTGTTTTTTTCCTTGTCAGCCCTCTACAGTTTTAATTAAAAGTCCCTTGGAATAGCGGTTCACACATGTCATTTCCTATTTGAAGACTGTAACTAGGACACTCATTATACAGGATACAGGAAAACTGCGACTCCCCGATCACCCCTCAAATTGTTCTACCAGCAGACCTGCGGTGGCTCCATTGTCAGGCTGGAAACCCAATCTGTAATTGGCATCCCTCAGCTCCGTGACACATACAGGCGTGCACCTGTGTCGCATCGCTGATTAAAGGAGAAAGCGATGACGGCTTTGCAAGATGTTCTGTAGAGAGTGGAGTATTGTTGTGTCGCACACGTCGTGTGCCGACCGCGCTTCCCGAGATGTGTTATCTCCATCGTACGAAGCCTCCTGCAGCACTGTCTCCTAAGAGTTTACAGACTTAAAACTTCAGGGCTTAGAATCCAAAGGTCTTTTAAATACCATCTGACTCTATTTGCGAATAAAAACTCTGTAGACAGTAACTTGTTCTTCTTTGTCTGAAAAAATGTGGGTTTGATTTTGCATTGTTTTGTTGTTCTGAACAATTCAACCCAGGGGTAATACAAATGAGTAGCACATTCTGCCAACAGGCTGCAGCTGTGAAACATATGAATTGTTTCTCTCCTGCTGATGAGTAATGAGGGAGAGTCAGATAAAAGACTGTCATATTGCCTTTCGTCATCACAGTCAGAGTGCTGTTTCATTAATTCTTTCTCAACTTCTTGCACTTGGACCCCCGATGTAACCGTGCCAAAAGCTGAGACATCTACATCACAACTTCACAGCAAAAGCTTGGCAACCCTAAAGACATGCAATGTTTTTAACTCCTGCATAGTGAGGATGTGGGTGGATTGGAGGGGCTAATAAAGTTTTGAGTTCAGCTTTTGGTTAATTTATGACTTAATTGCACGACTAGTCCCTCCTGCCGATGGACATATTGCTTATTCCATCTCAAACATCTTTCAGACTGCTCTCTTTGACCTACAGGGCTTCTTTTCATCAGGTTCAATTTGCCAGCCATGGCCAGCTAGCTAATTATATTTTATGGGCTGACCCTTCTGAGTTTAAGCCCGATGTGGGTGCTTTGATTAGGCTCCTGTTTTTATCACCTCTGAGTCTTCCACGTTGTTATCACACTTTCTGCTGACAGCCCCAGTGCCTCAAGGTTGCACACTGCAGTACTGGCGCATAAATTTCACGTTCGTGTCATGAGAGTGTACTCGGCTACTTCACTGGCAACATGCCTCGTTTGGTGCAATCCTACACAGGTCAGAAATACTGCTAAAAGTAAAGGTAGAGAGCGGAAAGCTGCAAGGGGGAGGCTTCCAGGAACGTTACACAAGGTAGTGCTCATTGTATCATTCAGGCAAGATTGGGTGCAAGTGTTTGGGCCTTTGCATTACCGATTCGCCAGATGAACTGAGAGCAAAAGAGCCACAAGCTGATAAGTCAAGGTAGTTTTTGGTACAGTTTGTGGGTGATACTTACCCTAAAAAACTCCTTTGTGGAGCCTGAGTCCAGCGTGCCATATGCTATCTCTGTTTGCTTGGCCAGATCCTCAGCACTTTCTATAGGAGAGACCATCCTCTCCACTGTCAGGAAGGCAGCCAGGTTGGCTGTGTAGGACGAGATGATGATGAGGGTGAAGAACCACCACACACCACCAACGATCCGTCCTGACAGAGACCTGAGAGAGGGACGTTAACAACAGAAAGAAAGGTAACTTAGTCAGACAGCGACATGTGGAGCCTATCAACTGCTAAGATCTTCCAGTTGTGTTTAATGTACCTAATTGCATCGGTCATCAGAAACTCCTTGTAAACCCCTACATAAAAACCTGATACAGTCAGCACACCATAACGCAGCATATGGCCTGAGAGTAATAAACTTTCCATAGAATGCACTCTAATCCACCACACCTATCGCCAGGGTCAAAGTTCATGACTGAAAGTATTTCAGGTCACAGCCTGAAGAAAGTATTGATGAAACCATTTTGCTCGTGGCAGTTTCAGTGTACAAATTGCCAAACTCCGTTAAACATAACAGATGCAATAAATGTGAAATGAATTTAGCTTCAAATAAAGAACGCCTAAAGCAATGTGACAGGAAGGAGCAAATTAAGATGCTTGACTAACACTCTGCAGCCTATTAAGGATGTTTGGATCTTATCGCCTTGCAAAGAGAAAGAGAGAGGAGTAAAAATTACATGCTGTGTAAGAGAGACTAACATCAGTGGTGCTATTCTGTTCTATTCTAGTGGAGCTGACCCACCTCGGGGAGATGTCACAGCCCTGCTGCATGAAGGCGCCCAGTGAGAACCAGAGGGAATTGAAGATGCCAAAGTCATTGGGAGGATCTGGGGGGGTCTGAGGATCTTTGGTCTCGTCCTGCTCCTCCAGGTTCCACTCGTAAGGACTGAACCGACTGACCAGGAACAGAACCACGCTCACCCCAATATAGGCAAACACTATACACATCCAGATCTCATAGGCCAGCGGGTCCAGGAAGGAGAATACGCCAGGCTTGGACTTTTGCGGCTTCTTTATCATAATGGAGATGCCCAAGCTCATAAAGGGCTTGGAAAAGTCTATCACCTCCTCTCGAACCAGAGTAATGGTGAGAGGTGCAACGGCTATATCTGCTCTCTGGAAACAGGGACATGCACAGCAAGCGTTAGTTTTGACCTGCACAAACACCCAGGCCATTCTACATATGTGAGTGACTGCCGCTGATTGTCAATTACCCTAGAAGCTAGGAGAGAAAGAGAATATAAAACAATGTTGTTATCACACATAGCTCTTTCATATATGGTTTTAAGAAATAAGCCACTGCCTACGGCGCTTAGTGAGTCTCTTTGTAGGCAGGCTGGGAAAAAAAACACAGAATAAAAAGCAGGAAAAGCAGGGTAGCAACATCTTGAACAATGCTGTGATCTGCGATGGTAGGAGTCGCATAAAAAACAACTAACGCATCTGAGATTCATACAGTAAAACTAATCTATTTGTTCACTGGAACGCATCCATATTGGGTGGGAAGGAGGAGCAGCTCAAGAGGGACTGAAAGACGTTCAGAGAAGAAGCTTGGAAATAATCCACCGAGACAGATGGGCGTTTGAGTCACATTGGAGATTTTGCTCCAAATGGGTCCATACTCATTCTAAACTTTGTTCCGTCAGGAGTGGCATGACCTGAGCAGGCACAGAGGAAAATAACTGTTCAAGCGGACAGGAAATTGCTGGTTAAAAGCAATGACCTCTTATGTCTAGTTATGAAACTATAGCCATTTCACTGACTTATGAAACGAATGATGAACTTATTAAAATTAAACCAACTAATCAAAGGAAATTAGTAATTTGTCCCAACAACAAATAAAATGTCCCTATAACAAATCCTGCATGCTAAAACGGCAATAAAATGGCTGTGATTTAAACGGCAGAATGTAGAGTGGCTGCCATGAGGGAAACAGCAATCCAAGGCTGTGTAAACTCCTCCAGTTGAACATTCTCCATCACATGCCATTCAGGCGACTGGATTTCCCGGATAGAGCTTATTCTGGCGTTAGCGTTATTTGTTTTTTTTATTTTCCAAGCTGTTTCTCTTCGCCTCCCTCCTTTGCTGTCCTGCTCCAGTCACGTTATGTTATCAAAACACATCCATGGTTTGAGGTGGTGCCGCTTCTTTTTTTTTTTTTTTTTAAAGAAATCACGACGGCTTTCTTGGTAAAAGCAGAACAATATAATGAATCACTTTAGACAGCGTTACTGCAGCTAGTGTGCATGGGATTAATTCAATAACTGCTCCTCTTCAAAGCGGTGACTCGTGAAGGACAGTTCCCTAGCGCTGCGCTGTGTTGTACTGTCTTCCACATCAAAATTGAGAAAATAACATTGGGCTGAAGGAACACGAGCGGAAAAGGTTTCTCACAAGGTCAAACCAGGTGCAACACAAACAGACCCAATAAACATGACTGTTTCTTTTACCCCGTCAACGCAGGACCGTGAAGGGCTATAACCGTTTAATCCTCGCGCGGCTTAGGCAGCACTCAATCAATGGTGAGGGAAACAAAGCAATAAAGAGCCGCCTCAGGCCTAACCTTTAAAAGACAACTAAAATCAAATTAATTTGCTGGTCAAAAGGTCAAAATGTACACAACTATTAGTCCCGGCCCACCTGCCGTAAAACTACAGGCCTAGAAAGGCTTGACAGGGACTTGATGGGGGTATTTTTTTCTCCCTCCATCTGCGGGGAGTGGACTTTTCCCATTTGAAAGATAATTTGGTGGCGATAGCACATCAAACCAGGCAATCTCTCTGGCTGATAGTTGGGAAATTGAACAGATGAGGAAGCCTAACCCTCATGCATTTTGTATTTGGCCCCTGTTCAACTATTGTGGCCTTGGAGAACCGGGGGATAATTTTGGAACGCGGGAGGTGTTGCGAGAGCCCGAGCACGCTGTCAGATGTAAAACACGGCGCGGCCCTTTGCTAATGTGAGAGGTTCAACCTTTATGGAGCGCAACACATATGGATCTTGTTGTTCTAAACCACAACCACCATTTAGCTGTTGATTTTAAAGCAGATTTTCTCAGCTGTGAATTTACAACGCGGCGTATCCATCATACACATCAAACAATGAACATAATTACACAATCACTTCAAAGGCATATAATTTTTCATTCATCAAAGTGATTACAGTATGTTTGCCATATGGTCTCATTGTGTTTATGTACCTACCTCTGGTTTGACTGTGCTAGAGGCATAGCTTTCTAGCCTAAGCAAGAAATTGCAATGAACAGCACTGAGAAATGATTTCATTTTCTCCGTCTCAAGATGATCACCAACTCCCCAATGCTTGAGGGTGCATTTGATAAATTCACTCACAGCTGAACTACCTGCGACGGCCTGAAGACTTTGAGCTGGGCAAGAGCTGATGAGTTCAAAATGAGTTGGTGATGACCTTAAGACAGAAAAATGAGATCTCCTCTCATGTTGAAGTTCCTTGCAAACTGTCATGTAATCATTGAAAACGAGGCTCCCAGTACTCACCCCATAGACCAGTTCACCCACCATCCCGTTCCACGTCTTGGTCTCGGGGTCACGGGCTCCGTACTTCCCATCCATTACTATAGACAGTTTGTACTTAATTCCAACATGTTTGGCAATCTCAGATGCTAAATCGACGCAGTAGCCTTCATATCTGTCATTCCCCTCCAGATGCATATAATTTTTCTTGTACATCACATAAGGAGCTTCCTGTTGATTCAAACACACGCCGGTTTATTCACTCCCGTGCTTCAGGTACACCCTAGCACACATTCAGCTATATATATAAAAATATGCATACATGCGCTCATATGTGCACGTGCTCTTGCCCCTCCCACCCTCC
>OMOV01013267.1:8045-29458 GCA_900312565.1 Beryx splendens
TACCTTATCTAATTGCGCCGTTGCATCTTTCGCATGCGCTCCGGCTAAGGCCCATATTTGTGTCTTTTAATGGACCTAAAAGGACAGGGGGAGGGGGGTGGGGGACTGTCCTGATGCAGCGGTTCTGATATGGGAGTGTTCAACTGTAAATAAAATTCAGCTATGATACAGTTGCAGTAGCCAAATGGAAGTGCTCGCTCCCATTATTAAGGCTGAAGGGCAATGCTCTCCATGCTGAAGGAGAGTATTGTTCTTTGTTCCTGTGTGAGGAAACAGTGTGCTGGTTATTACAGCCAACCAATAGCAGCTGTGTGCTGAACCGGCTTGTATGCAGCTGGACTGCTATGCTAGACCAGTCTATGTCTTTCCAGTATGCACAATTAGGTGTATGTGTGTGTGTGTGTGTGTGTGTGTGTGTGTGTACTGTGTGTAGAGATTTCTGTGTACATGCGTGCCATTAAATTTTTAAGTTCTATGTGGCACAACACATCCGTGATTGTGTGTTTGTATGTATGTGAGTGTGTGTGTGTGTGTGTGTGTGTGTGTATGTGTGCTCACGTCACAGTGATGTCTCAGATTCCTGCCTTTGTATCCAGATGCCGTTCCACATGCATGCTCTCTTTCTGTCTTTGTCTCTCTCTTTCTCTCTCCCTCTCTTGCTCCATCTTTCAGTCTCTCTGGGGTTTTGAGTCATAGCCCGGCGGAACAGAGCAGAGGTTCAGTTCCCACTAAAAATTTCAGAGTAGAGAGCTGGATCCAGGCTAGCTGTACATAGAAGCAGTGGAAGCATCAGTGTTGAATTACCACCGGAGCTGAGCCGGCCCGCTGAGGGATCCCGTTACCTTTGACAGGTTTAAGACACCAGCTCCACCTCTAATTAGATTTCCAGAGCCTCCAACTTTCCTTTGTTTAAGCAGGCACGCCTGTGTCTTCACCCAAGCAGCTACAACCCATTTTATTTTGTTTTGCTTCGTTTATAGGTTCCTCCCTTATGAGTCCTCTGGGTAATTTGACGCCACATTTGTCCCTTTGTTTGCTTGGGTGTAACACTTAAAAACTGTATCCTTGGTAGATCAAAGGTTGTGAGCATTATTTGCATACAATTAAGATAGAGTGTGTATTCAAATCGACAGACAAATTTGGTATGATAAAATGCTAATTTAAAATACAAGTGTTTGTAACACTTGAAGTGGTGGCCATGAGGCACTATAAAACATCATAAGCACATTATAAATGCACTGTGAGCTTTATTATAATCAGAGCATGATATACACACAATGTGCAAAAAACTTTTAAGGGTTTGAATACTTAACATTCGGAAGTGTATGGTTAATGATATGATATTAAACCGAATGTAATTTTCTGAAATTCGTCTGAATGTTGCCTGATGATTGTATTGTAAGAAAAGTTTATCCCTGCTTATAATGGGCTTATAATCTGCTTGTTATGCGTTGCAATGCACTTCAAGTAAAGTGTTACTTGAAGCCTTTTTCCAACAAGTCAGGAAAGCTCCCACCTCCCTCTCAGGTATCTGTTTAATTTGTTGTCAGCTTTGTCGTGATGGAGAGGTCTGGCTGACCCACGAGCTGACCTGCAGTTCGAGAGGGAGCTCAGTGGAGTGGAATGGTTTGCTCCACACAACAATGCTGTGTGTTGACAGCCGAGTGCTCGGACTGGGTTGGTGGAATGTCCCCCTCGGTCTGAAACCCTGAGCTCTCGTCTGTGCGCTAGCACTCAGCCTTACACAACGTTTGTCATTCTTTCCAAAGGTGATCTCTATATGTATAAGTGCTAGATGGGAGCATCTTTGATGTGGCTGTTTTTACTCAGAATTGATACAGAAAGTGGCATTTTTCACCACAGTGTATTTCAGTGACGTACAACTCCCTTATGAGGCGACGGTCTGTCACTCTCCGTTCCTGTTTGACTGCTAGAAACCGCAACTGTCTGCCCGCGTGGGTGTTCAGTTGGGGATGTAACAGATGGATACAGAGACTGCTGTGTATTCACAGTATTGCAAGCATGTGGCCACACATGCTTGAAATACCAGCTCTTCATTTTGAATCTATGTTATATACTGTATGTTGGATCACCTCAAGGAAATTCAACATTAAAGTGAAGGTTTAGGATTTTTGAAGTTTTGATCTAATTCTGTTGATCACTACTTTTTGCCATCGCAATAACGAAGAAAGGAGTACAAGACATGCTTAACCAAACAAAAGCGTTCTTTTCACGTCTGGTTTCAAAGCATTCCACCATATTTCCAACATATGTAAACTTCATCTGGGAGTTTTAAAGCAAACTGCATGACAGGTCTTTGGCTGGACACTTTGTTTAGCCAGAAGACTTAGGCTTTTTTTTTTTATATCACTGATAGCCGATGAGTGCATTGCTTTTCAAAGACAGTATTTTTGCTTTGTCAGTAACACAGCTTTTTCCATTGGTGCAACAAAATTTCCCCTGTCAGTAACCCAAACCATGTCTTTCTGTTTGTGTGTGTGCAGGTGACCCACTTCGGGCTCCTGAGACGTGACAGTGGGACAGGCAGCCTCCCTCCCAGCCTGCGCCCTCGCCCCGTCTCTTCTGGAGAGGGAATGATTATTGGCCTAGACGCTCTCCTCCACTCCTCCTCCACTCCTCCTCCACGCTGTGTGAATGACTCTTTGCCGTAAAGCCGCTGTGCTCTGCCACCCCGTCATCATGAAGAGCAAGTATTCCCAGTACTACAACCGGACTCTGATCCAGTCCTACTATGCCTTTGCGAAGGACATGACTCCCCAGGAGCTGGATGAACGCACCATGGGGAAGAAAGGACTCACTACCCTCAACGTAGCCATTGTGGTCCTCTGCAGCATCATCATCCTGGAGAATCTCCTCGTTCTCATTGCCGTCTGCCGCAACAAGAAGTTCCACTCTGCCATGTTCTTCTTCATCGGCAACCTGGCATTTTCTGACCTGCTGGCGGGCTCTGCCTACATAGCCAACATCTTTCTGTCAGGGCCAAGGACCTTTGAGCTGGTGCCAGTGCAGTGGTTCATACGGGAGGGCACGGCGTTCATCGCTCTGGCAGCCTCAGTCTTCAGCTTGCTGGCTATAGCCATAGAGCGCTATATCGCCATCACCAAGGTCAAGGTGTACGGCTCCAACAAAACCTGCCGTATGTTCCTCCTGATAGGAGCTTGCTGGGTCACCTCCATCCTGCTCGGGGGACTTCCCATCATCGGCTGGAACTGCATCAACAACCTCCCTGAATGCTCTGCCGTACTGCCTCTCTACTCCAAGAAATACATCCTCTTTGTCGTCTCCATCTTCAGCCTCATACTGCTCTCCATTGTCATCCTCTACGTGAGGATCTATTTGATTGTACGTTCCAGCCACCAGGAAGCGACCAACTCTCCAGCCTACGCCCTTTTGAAAACTGTCACTATAGTGCTGGGTGTCTTCATCATGTGCTGGCTGCCCGCTTTTACCATCCTCCTCCTGGACTCATCCTGCAGGATGCAGTCCTGTCCCATCCTCTCCAAGGCGGACATCTTTTTTGGCTTCGCCACTCTGAACTCAGCACTGAACCCAGTGATCTACACACTGCGCAGCAAGGACATGAGGAAGGAGTTCCTGCGTGTGCTGTGCTGCTGGGGGCTGCTGCAGAGCGGACGGCCTGCCGACCGCTGTCTGGTCCCTTTAAAAAGCTCCAGCTCTCTGGAGCACTGCACCAACAAACATGAACACCAGACCACACCCATCATGCAAGATTGCACCACCTGTGTCTGATGTGGTGCAGAAACATCTATGCGCTTGTGTGTGTGTATGTGTGTGTGTGTGTGTATGTGTGTGTGCATGTGTGTGCGTGTGTGTGTATGTGTGTGAGTGTGTGTGTGAGAAAGAGAGAGGGAGAGCATGTATGAGGGAGAAAAAGAAAAGACTTTGTGTATGATAGAACAAGTAGAGACGCTGTGATCGGGCAGAGAGAGGTGACAAAAATGAGAGCACACCTGGGAATCTGGGTGCCTGGCGAGGCTGGGACACAGCTGTCTGTTAAGACGCATCCTACAACTTTCTCTCATTACAATCAAAATTGTGTGAATTCACAATCAACATTCAATGGATTCACCCATGCAGGGGTGTGAAAACAATCATTCTCGAGGGAACTGATTCGATGAACTCACAATTGTAGGTGAGACCTTTCAGAAATGTGAAAATTGCTTTTTCATGGGTACTCATGGGTACATGGGTATGAATTTTTTGTAAACCATTGTACATGCCTGTCAGCTTTTTTTTTTTTTTAAACATGTAAACCCGTCTTAAAAGCCAAAAATACAAACATCAAATACATAACATCACAGTTATGGTGAGTTGTTTTGGGCCTTTTAAGGTCTGCACCAATGCAAAGCTTGCACTCTTTAGATTTGTAGGCATTGTGTTTTTTTTTCCTCTCCAATGACTGTTGCCCTTTGTAAGGCTTAATCACATAAGTCTCCTCCATTGATATATATGTATACATTAGGCCTACATATTCACTGCTCATAGTTTACAGAGCCAGGAGGCAGTGATCAATCCCACTCAACGCTGCACTCCAGATAAGCCAAATTACAATGAGTGCCCCTCCACAAAAACAGGGCTATATACTCCCTATATAACCTTGCTTAGAACCCTTTGATTACAACAAACTTACGTACTCTGCTTACATTTAATGCATGAAATTCTAACTCATTTGTAAGCGTTAATGTGTATGATATATTCCAGCTCCAGCTTCATCATTAACACCCCTTCCCTCATTTGTCCTCATAATCTGTCCCTCTTGCTTTTACTGTAGTCTTTTGTATCTTAACAGTTTCCTGAGAGGAAAGCCCAATCAGAAAGCACATTTCCTGAAGTGAGTTGGCACTGATAAATTTCACTCAATGACAGCTGTCCAGCAGCCTTGACGAATGAGACTGTTGTCTTGACAAACTTGTAGCAGCGTAGCGGCAATGTGCTCTCTGTGTTTGTGCTTTTCCTTTTGGGGAATGAGGCTGAATGTACGTATGAAGTGTTTGGGGCAAGCGCTCCGCCGTTGACAGTATTATTCATCATCGTTTTGCATTAACGTGTCACTGACGTGCAGAGAGTGGGATGAACAGGGTAGGTCACTCTCACTGTGAAGTCTTAAATAGCATCACAAACAAGAACTTTTTGTGAACGTCCCGGTTTAATTTGCTAGATATATGAAATGAGATCTGATCAGAGTAAACACGTCTCATCTTTCCACAAACCCCTCACTTCCCCTACAAAAAAAAAGGGAGAAGATCCGGTTTCAAAGGAGCAGGGGGGATTGTCCCTCATGGGAGGTCAGCTTTATCCTCATTCTCTGAAGACCTACAACACGCCACTTCCTTTAGCTATGGGAAGTCCTGTTTTTTATAGTCTGGTTCCTGTTGTTCAGGGTTAGACTAACCTTCTTCCTGTAGACACACACACACACACACACACACTCGCGTAATAACTTCTCTCCCTCGCCATGTCTTCATACAGGTTTTGACATTTAGACAGCCAAGTAGAAATGTTGAAAAGCACTTTGGCAGCTTCAGTGATATCTGCTACCCCCAAGTTTTTCAGATGGAGACGTGTTTTTATCTGTGTACCTATCACTTCATTGTGTTGCCTAACTCTGTATGATTTTTTTAATGATAAATATATGAATAACTATGTATGTTTGTAAGTATGTATGTATGTATCTATGTACAGTATGTATGAAGTGTGTTATTGTATGGAATGTCTTGTGTGCAATAGCCTTGTGTGTCCAGTAGCACGCTGCCTGTGTTAAATCGGTACAATCCTAACACTAATATAGGTACATAAACATTTTGTTAATTGCATTTCCTTTTTATAAAATAAATGAAATACCAAAAGAATCCAGCTTGTGTGACTGAGTTGGCCAACAGTAAGGTTTCAAATGAATATGGATGAACTGTAGTGCCTCACCAAATGTAATTAGCAGCTGTTGCTCATCTGCAGGTCCTGAGATGCCTCCCTATTGTGCCCACATGACAGAAGTATTCAAAAAACAGCATTTAATTCAAACATGCTCTGACAAAGTCAGAAAAACACTAGCTTCAACATGAAAGCTTGAACTGCTATATGCAAATGTACTCTGGCAATTAATCATGGCCCTCTTGCCTAATAAAATTGTTCCAATTGCTTAAAGGCAGAAGCAAGACAGGGTTATGATGGGAAGCTGGGCAGAGGGCAGCGAGGGTGAAAATGGGGTGTGGCAAAGAGGAACCGCTATTTGGAAGTTAGTTTGTCTGGGAGAAGCATAAAGAAAGGCCCTGGGAGAGGTTTTTGGCTCAGGGGGAGACTCGGGGGTGAGGGGGAGAGGCTGACTTAGCGTGGCCTTGGGAGAGTCGGGCCTGGTTCCTGTCAGACGTCCAGGATTCCTGGGTGGGAACATTGGCTGAATCAGCCCCAGGAGGCTGCGCTGCCGGGAAGGCTGCCAAGTCTTTCCAGTGCCCTGCAGGATATGACATCAGACTCAGAAACCTGTAGGTGAAGTCGTACACACAAAAACATTCAAAGCCGAGAGCACGCTAGACCGATGTGAGTTTAACCCCGCAAAATATGGTACAGGCCAGTTTGAAAAACTTCAGAAATTAGCATCTGTCAATACTGAAAAAACAAACAAAGTGGTGCACTTGTAAGTAGCCTCCATTATTTATCTTAATAAGATAATAAATGTGCGTGCGCACACACACACACAAAAGCTACACTATTTCCCTATTGGAATGAGCACTGTGAAATTACAGTCTCAGTATGGAAAGAAATGATCACTGCTCACTCAGTGTAGGCCTATAGATTACGCTTCAGTAAGGAGACAGACTGTATATGGATCAGGATAGGTTTGCATACAACATAACAGGTAGAGGATTCAAAACCATGACTTGAACAGTGTTAAATCAACCTGGGAAGGCCAGACCCCAATTTTCAGGGAACTTATAATGACATAGTGCCACCTTGTGGTGAAATAGACACATAGCCTCATACAGTACCACTAGAATGGCCACTAGGCGACAAAATAAATAACTTATCATTGTTTCCATTAAGTGTCTGGATTCTGACCTACTCAACTGTCAGATAATATCACCAGGGTCTCTAATTCCAAGGCTCACTGTGTTATAAAATATTTTACATGTCAGACTTGACAATATGCTACATGGACCTGGATCATCAACATACCCTACACTAAACAAACCATGCCCCCACTGCCTACTAGCACAGTGTTACTATAAAAGGTTTTAATTCACACATACAGAAGAATACAGACTCAAATGCAGCATTTTATCTAATTGCTTGTGAAAACCTAATATTACTCATTAGTCAATCAGATTACTTCCGCTTGGTCAGTTTCCTTGTACACTTGTCAAAGGTAAGGGGTACACCATTTTAGTAACGAATTCAGAGAAGAGGATGATTTGCAAGAATACAGACATTTTACAATAAACCTTCATATACAGCCTTATTGAATGCCAACACGCGTTTCGCAGTGTTGTTTATGCAGTCGCTGACGAAATATTACACACCACAGTGCACGGGTTTTACCTATAGATCACTGTAGTGGTACAGTCCAAAATACCCGGTTTCCGCGCGAAAAGACGGCCCGCGCGCCTGAACTGCATATAGCATCCATTGCAAGCAACGCGCCAGTCACTGTCCTAACTCACAGTTGTCAAGCCAGGCAGGTTTTTAACGCTGTTTTACGACTTTTAAACTCGTTTTTATCTTTTTTGTCCGACTCCGTTAGATAGCCATTTGCAATGCCAACCAGGACCTCATTGTCTCTGCCAGAGGATGTCAGGAAAAGGTATAGTAACCTGGATGCTAATAATACCGTGATGTGTAGCATGCATGCAGCTGGTTGCCTCAATGCAAATGCCACAACAATAATAATGAGCTCGGTTCATGTCTTTGGACTTGCATTGGCTGTTCAGTGTGATGGCACAACTTTCACCTTATTATATTGCATAACAGATAACCGTTCGTATGTATTAGCCAACTGTAGCTAACGTTAGCTTGCGCCCACTTGTCATGTTAGGACTGATGCGATGTAGAGTTAGCTCCGTCAATGTAACTTAACGTTAGCCAGTTAGCAACCGTCTGTGGACGGAGCTACGCTGGAGATTTGGCGCCACTCAGGAAGTTTTGTTACCAGGGTTGCTGCTACCGTAGTTCACTGTCACACTGGTTTGGCTTGCAACAACATTGGTAGTGAATACGCTTATGTATGATTTGCTAGGTGGCTGGCTAGCTAGTTAGCCTGCCTTACTTTTGTTTTACTGTTTCTGTACAGCAGCATAGCTGTCTCGCAATGTTGTTTAGCCCGCATGAGACATGTTATGTTTTCCCAGGCTGCAAGTGTTGGAAAAGGATGAGGATGGATTTTCAGACGAGGTAGGTTCAGTGCTCATTAACGTCACACTTGAAAGCCTGCAAGCCATCCAAGTGCTGCTGCAGTTGCTCATTAGTTGTCATTGCTGTTGGCTTTCTATTTTGGGGCTCACAGTGCCATTGGGCTTGATACCCATTAAGAAATTTAAGTAAAGTTAAAAAAACAACAGCTTTAAACTGAGTCACTTTTAACTTAATCAGTTAATATGGACAATGTATTGCTATGTTTGTGCAAAATTGTAATATTGACTTAAATTGTTTCCCAGCTGTTGATATCCATATCAAGTTATGGCTTCTGTAGCTGATATCATAATATATTTTTCAGCTCCACAATGCATATCATGGTTTTAACATGATGTATGATTTTTAACCTACAATTAATCTTACTTTCCATTTAAACTTTTTTTGTTTACAATGCATTTCTTTCCAAGTTAAGCCTTTCTGATTAGATCTGCTATCAATTCCAATCCAGGATCTTGTGAAGGAGAAGCTCAGGTTGGTGCAGGACTTCCTGCATGTTGACACTCAGGACCAGCTGAACAGCCTGGAGGAGAAGATGAAAAGTTCAGAGATCTCAAAGGTCAGTGACTCTCTTAGACTTGTTGTGAATGTTATTAATGATGCCACTTACCCCACCCCAGTGGTACTATGTGATGTGTGCTGTGTACTCTCCTCAGGAGGGCTACGTCTCCAAAGTAAAGGCCTTACTAGGAAAGGAGCTGTGTGTGGAAAATGGTTCACATGTTGATGGCATGGAACAGAACGGAAAGACAAATGGCTTCACTAAAAATGGTTCCTGCAAAGATGAGGATGGTGAAGATGTAACCATGGACGTCCAGGAGGAAGCTGACACCATGAAGTCCCCAACTGCTCCTAAAGGGAAGGGTGGCCGCAGGAGCAAGGCAGACTCTGAAACCAAAAGTAGGCTTGATAGAATTGCTGTCGTTAATTTGTATCCTCTTGTAACAGCCACATGAAAAGACAGAGATGACCCACAAATTAAATGGTAGGGGGAAAAACGTAATATTGTCCGTTTCTAATTTCTAGAGTCTCCAGCCAGTGCCAGGGTCACGAGGAACAGTGGGAAACAGCCAACCATCTTGTCAATGTTCTCTAAAGTGTGAGTACCGTGGTTTTATCTGTTGCCTTATGCCTTCTTATTCATAATTTCCATCAGCCAAGAAAAGAACCCCCATCTACAGGAAGCGTGGATGTTTTCTGTTTAAGAATAAACTTTTATGTCCTCCCTTGCAGTCAAAAGCGCAAGTCAGACGAGGTGAATGGAGAAGCTACAAACGGACAAAAAGAACTGAAGAAAGAGGACGACGATATTGAAGAGGTGAATTATTTATTACTGTGATGCATCAGTTCTTTTGAACATTAAGAGTTGATCAAATTCACAAGCTAAGATGCAAAACGCGGCCTCGTGACTTAATCTTGAAATTTCTTGTAGTCCCGGGAGGAGAAGCGTCTCAAAGTGGATTCGGATGAGAAGTAAGTCTTTTTCCTTCTGAACATGGTGATGCAGCTCAAACAATTGGATATACTACTAATGCGTTTCTCTTTGCAGAATTGCTCCAGAAGAATCAGACAGTGAGAAGACTAAGCCAGTTTCTGCTGCAAAGGTAATGAATTGTGCCACTCAAGTCCAGTGCCACAGCTGTACACATCTTCTGTCAGCGTAGCTTACTCGTGTTGGGACACTCTTACCTTTTTCTTCCAGACGCCACCTCCGAAGTGTCCAGACTGCAGGCAGTACTTGGATGACTCTGACCTCAAGTTCTTTCAGGGGGATCCCGATAATGCGGTGAGGATCCATGTCATAGCTTGACTAGTTGCATTTTAGGGTTCTTTATCAAGTTTGAATCGGTTGCATATTGGACTAAGTGGGATGCATTTCCACATCCTGTATTGACAAGCAGAATAGTTTCTGGTCTGCATCCACATTCCCAGCTTGAGGGCCACCTGCTGTCTTGTCAAATATATAATTGTCCATTGAGACTTCTTTTCCCTAATGACTCGGTGAACAGCATAAGTCACACCGGAGCAGTGATGCATTAAATAGATAATGTCCAGTCTGTGAAAGCATCAATAAATTGCTGTTATTCAGTGTAGCAGTGTGTTTTGTTTACTTGTGTTTTATAATATTTACTAGCAGCATGTGAAACCTGAAACCAACTGTGCTCTTTGCATCCGCAGCTGGATGAGCCAGAAATGTTGACCGATGAGCGCCTCTCCCTGTTTGACTCAAACGAGGATGGATTTGAGAGCTATGAAGACCTACCGCAACACAAGATTACAAACTTCAGGTGAATGGTGCTCTAATGCCTAACACAACCTGAATTTGCAGCATTTTTTCATTCTATGTTAGCTGGGACGAGCAGAAGTACCGGCCAGTATCATGGTATTATAACCTAGACTGGACAGATCTCGGCTCCAGCAGATGAAGATCCAGTCTGGGCATTTAGCTGGTCCTCTTATTCAGAGTGACGTAAAATGTAACGGCAAGGAGGACAAGGGATTGCCTTCAACAAACTGGAAAGCGATGGATTGTAGCACTGAGGTCTTGTCAGCTAAAACATTAACTGTTCTGTCTTACAGTGTGTATGACAAGCGGGGGCACCTTTGTCCATTTGACTCTGGACTGATTGAGAAGAACGTGGAGCTCTACTTCAGCTGTGTAGTCAAGCCCATCTATGATGACAACCCTTGCTTGGATGGTATGAAACGGCACACGTTGTTTTACCATAGAGAGCTACTGGGACTAAATGACTGTCTTTAGCCAGCACTACCAAGGAGAAGCTTTAACAAGTATACCTGTGTGTTCTTTTTGCTTTCAGGTGGTGTTCCCGCCAAGAAGCTTGGACCCATCAACGCCTGGTGGATCACTGGCTTTGATGGGGGAGAAAAGGCTTTAATAGGCTTCACTACAGGTAGCAAAGCTTATTTAGTTTCCTGCTCAGCATTATGATTCAGGTAACCTGTCGGTTTATGTATTATGTGCTAACAATTGGTGTCTCCAATATACAGCTTTTGCTGATTACATCCTGATGCTGCCCAGTGAGGAGTACGCACCCATCTTTGCACTGATGCAGGAGAAGATCTACATGAGCAAGATCGTGGTGGAATTCCTCCAGAAGAATCCTGACGTTTCTTATGAGGACCTCCTTAACAAGATTGAGGTGGGTCCTTGTGATCAGGCTATAAGCAATACCTTGACATGACCCTGGACAACATGGCCAGCTCGCTGACCAATTCGTGTTCCTCTTACCCGCAGACAACGGTGCCTCCAGCGGGGTTGAACTTCAACCGCTTCACTGAAGACACACTGCTGCGCCATGCCCAGTTTGTGGTGGAGCAGGTGGAGAGCTATGATGAGGCCGGAGACTCGGATGAGCAGCCCATCATTGTCACCCCCTGCATGAGAGACCTGATCAAGCTTGCTGGAGTCACTCTAGGGAAGAGGTATGGCTGAAAGATATTAGGGTTGCTTACACTGGCCTTCCATAATGACTGCCTGTCTTGGCTCCTCCTCACTGTGACATGGGATCTGGAAGTCATGAGCCATCTAGGACAGAGTATGCAGGCTTCCATTCAATCCAAACACTACACAAGCTCACTTCACTAATTGATACAACATCAGTGCAAAAGGAGGAACGATATTGGTGAAATTAGCACTGTAGTGTTTGGAATAGAAACCTCCATCCTCCCAAGTTGTCGTAGCTAGGTTAAAGGGGACATTCAGTGTCAGCCATACTTTGCTAAAACCATGAGCAGTGTATGTACGACATATTTGACTTCATGGAAGCTCTCCGATCTCCTCAACGCCAGCCAACTTATCTAACAGCAACTCCTTGGCAACACAACTGCTTCAGGGTTTTTGAATTTGTCCGTTTGATTTTTTTGCTTCTGTTCATGTAATTCCTGCTCCTCGCTCCTTGTTCTTCCTAATGTCTAACATTCCTCTGACATTTCCTAATGCAGCATGCTGCTGTACTGGTAGGTAGGCCTTGTTCTGAATGCATCCTTAGCTTGTTTTGTGGCGTGTTTAGTGTGAAGCTTTAAGAGGCTATATGGACAATAGGAACATTCTACCAGAGTTCACGCTAGAATTTTAATTCATTTTATTTTTGCTGGACATTGTGGTTGGATTTCAGTTTGTCTGGCGTATTGTTGGAGTTCTAGCCATACCTGTGTGTCCATCAGTGTTTCATAACTAAATCATTTTGACATAATCTGAGAAGAGACATGCTTGCACTACAACAGGCTGTATTGAGAACATGGAAACATGCATTTACGAAAACGGTTTCCAGTGGGAGAAGGCTGAAATGTGTTCATCAGGTATCTGAAGGGGCACTACACAGGAAAGCAATTTGTATGCATTTATCTTCTAGACAAGTCTATAAAAACCAGGGCCAGAAATGAACATTTATTTGATTGAGCAAGTAATCAAATAGTTGCTGACAAATCTGTAAAATTGCTTTCCCCTCTTGTCCTACAAGCTAATGCAGTCATGCAATATGATCTCCAGTATTTGTGACGTATACAGTTTTAAATAACGAAAATGTCCAATTGACTATAATGACCCCAAGCGATTGGTAGTATAAAGCAGTTTTCAAACTTGGTGATGACCATATGTAGGCCTTTTTTTCCAGATGGAAAATCTGTTTTAGCCTTGAACTAAACTGTTCTCTATGTCTAGACTCTCTTCAGAGTGGCCTCCAGCAACGCAAACTTCCAACGCACTGTAGTACACTGAGGTTGGAGTAATGCAGCATTTCAGCTTGGTAAAATTGTCTTCCCTCAAGCGAGAGAATCGTCTCGAGTGAAGGAGTTTGTCCATAGTTTACAGGAGGGAGGACCTCACCCTGTAGCTTTGCCCAGATGAGAACAAAGCAGAATCTCTACGCCTTTAGTCTTGTGTGGGATACTGTTTTCTCTCCTAGACTGTCTGGGAGGAACGACCTCTTCTGGTATTCATTTTATTGGCCAATTGCGTCTAACGCGAACTCTGCATTGTACATCTTTACTGTGTCTGTCTGGTTTTGTTTGCTTGTTTCTCATGTTGCATGGCTCAGTCACCTGATGCTGTGGTCTGTTTAGGCCCAGGGGCTCCATAACGCCATCACACCACATATCATCAGGTATTGTGTCAAGCTACATGGACCTCTCCTCTAAACACCCACTTTATTCCCTCGACAGGAGAGCCGCCAGAAGACAGGCCATTCGCCACCCAACCAAGATAGAGAAGGACAGTAAGGGGCCCACTAAAGCCACCACTACCAAGTTGGTCTACCAGATCTTTGACACCTTCTTCTCTGATCAGATCGATCAGAATGAGAGTGGTGGGCTCAAACGGCAGCGCTGTGGTGTCTGTGAGGTGAGATTGATGATTCTCAAAGTGAAAGGAAGGCGCAAAAGGTGCATGCAATTTAACACTGGCTACCGGAGTGTTTTTGGTGTCTGACGCGTCTTCAGTTTGCGATGTAAGAAATTTTAACAGTGGAAATCTGTAAACTGCTACTTCAACTGTAAGTCCAGAAGGAAAGCTTGCATGTCCTTTGCAATAGCCCATGTTCTTGTCTGTCTTTAGGTTTGCCAATCTCCTGATTGTGGCAAGTGTTCAGCTTGCAAGGACATGATCAAATTTGGAGGAACTGGCAAGAGCAAGCAGGCTTGCCGGCAGAGGAGGTGAGCAAATCTTTCAGCAGTTTTGCCTCTACAGTATTTAATATGCAGCTTGGTGGCCAGTAAGCCTTAATCACAAGTTTTGTGAACGTGTATTTAAAATGGTTTGGGTTGCTTGATGGTGTGGTGTGTAAGTAACCCCCGAAACTTGCACACAACTGCTTGATGATAGAAAGGAGGGAGAGCAAATCATTTGATAAACCTCTTACAATCTCTTGGCTTTAGACAGCTGTGCTGCAGGAGCGGCATGATGTATTTACCTCCCATTTGATTTATTATTTAAAAAAAAAAACAACTCTGTTTAGATGCCCCAACCTTGCGGTAAAGGAGGCTGAGGATGATGAGAACATTGAAGAGGAAGATGTGCCCATGGAGAAGGCATCAAAGAAGGTTTCTCAGGCCAAGAGAAAGAAGCAGACCCAGTGCAAGCTCACGTGGATTGGAGAGCCTGTTAAGGTATTGTTTTTTCCTCCTTAGTAATTTGTTTAAATGAGTCAAGTTTTCTGTGCCTTTTTTAATCAAACATATCCCCCCAACCAACCCCAGACTGAGGGGAAGAAGCAGTACTACAAGAAGGTCCGTGTGAATGATGAAGAGCTGGAGTTGGGAGACTGTGTGTCTGTCTCTTCAGAGGACCCATCCATTCCTCTATACCTGGCAAGGTATGTTAACATTTTAGGGAGTATTTCATGATATTTTGTCAGTTGTAGTGGTTCAGATGGGTTTAGTGATGCATTTCTTCCCTAGAATCACATCCCTGTGGGAGGATAACAATGGAAAGATGTTCCATGCCCACTGGTTCGTCCGTGGCACTGACACAGTGCTGGGAGAGTCCTCCGATCCGTTGGAGCTTGTCCTTGTGGATGAGTGTGAAGATATGCAGCTCAACTATGTGGAGGGCAAAGTAAACGTCATGTACAGGGCTCCATCCAACAACTGGTTCATGGAGGTAAGAAAGGTGACGAGGCAGAGCACTGGTCAGTTAACATTTGCATTTGTGTTCATGATTCCATTGTTTTGTATTTCAGGGTGGAATGGATGATGACATCAAGGTGATTGAGGATGATGGGAAGAGTTTCTTCTATCAGTTCTGGTATGAAGCAGAGTGTGCCCGCTTTGAGACGCCTCCCATCTTTAAACCATCAGAGGACTGCAAGTACAAGTGAGCACCACTGACACATGCATTTTGTCTTCAAGATCATTAACGTGTGAGCTTTTCTGTTCAACATTTTAATCTGGCTGTCCTTTTGCTTTCAGGTTCTGCGGCAGCTGTGCCAGGACTAAAGAGAGAGAGGAACAGGAGACTCCTCGTGTATTTGAACCCCTGGACAATGAGGCCCATGACTCCAAGGCCCTGTACGCTCTTGCCTGCTTTAAGGGTGATCAGTTCAAGGTGGGAGACAGTGTCTACCTCCCTCCTGAGACATTTAATTTCAGGTGAGTAGAAACGCCAAGACAATGGCCTGTTCTTCTCGAAGGCTGATTTTGTAATTCGCATTTGTAAAACCGAGGCGTGTAATTGAGACTTGTTTCTGTGCCTTGCTCTCAGTGTGAAGGCAGCTAGTCCGGTGAAGCGCTCCCATAGGAAAGAGGATGTGGATGAGGAGCTGTATCCAGAGTACTACAGGAAGTCCTCAGACTACATCAAGGGATCAAACCTGGACGCTCCAGAGCCCTTCCGCATCGGCCGCATCAAGGAGATCTTCTGTCACAGGCGGAGCAATGGGAAACCTGACATGTCAGAGGTCAAACTGCGAGTCTATAAGCTATACAGGTAAACACCCGGTTCAGTTGAATTGGCTGTTAATTGAGTATTTTTATGCCTCAACAAAAATGACAGCTGCTTAGACTCTTAACTCATTGGTTATTTTCTCTCCCCTCCAGGCCTGAGAATACACACAAAGGCATCAAAGCCAGTTATCACACCGACATCAATCAGCTATACTGGAGTGATGAGGAAGTGAATGTCAGCATGTCGGATGTGCTCGGCCGCTGTCAAGTAGAGTACGGAGAGGACCTGAATGAGTCTGTCCAGGACTTTTCCAGTGGTGGGCCAGACCGCTTCTACTTCCTTGAGGTAAAACTGCTCTACAGTAACTGATGCTTCACATCTACAGAACTCTCTTGATATAGTTGAATGTATAAACAGTGGGTTTTTCTGCTTTTAACGCCAGCCTGTTAATAGTTTGTAAACGCCTGCACACATTTGCTAAAGCTGCATAGGGAGGAAAGGTGGCAATACACAATTGGCCATGTGTATATTCACACGGGACACAAAAGGCAGAATTAAACTTTGAGTAAATGGCTCACTGCAATCAAATTGTAGTATCTGCAGCAACACCATAAGTATAACTTGTCATTTTTGCTTTTAGTCTCTAAAGATCTAGATCTCATTTTCCCCAATAAAAGCATTAATCCAAGAGGTTATTGGGCAATGTGGTGGTTTCATATACACAATCATTCATCACCCACAGGCCTACAATGCCAAGTCCAAGAGCTTTGAGGACCCACCAAATCACGCCCGCTCCGCAGTTCACAAAGGCAAAGGAAAGGGCAAGGGAAAAGGTAAGAACTTCTACTAAAATTCATGCAAGATTTATTTGTGTTTTAAACCAAAATGGGTTTTAAGTGAACTGAAATCCTAATCCAACTCCTTTGTCCCAGGGAAAGGGAAAGGGAAGGCCTCTGCCTCACAGGAAGCACAAGACGCACAGAATGAATCGCAGACACCTACAGTGCCCAAGTATCGCACGCTGGATGTGTTTTCTGGCTGTGGTGGACTTTCTGAAGGCTTCCACCAGGCTGGTAAATGCCTCCTTTACTTTGACACGCTTGTTCTCAAATCCACAAACGCTGACAATACAGTACAGAGATATGGAAAGCTGCAGCCTCGGTGTTTAAGTGTGTTGTGCTCGCCCTCAGGTATCTCTGAGACTCTGTGGGCCATAGAGATGTGGGACCCTGCAGCACAGGCCTTTAGGCTCAACAACCCCGGCACCACCGTGTTCACCGAGGACTGCAACATCTTGCTGAAGTTGGTCATGTCCGGAGAGAAGACGAACTCTCTTGGCCAGAAGCTGCCTCAGAAGGGCGACGTGGAGATGCTGTGCGGAGGCCCCCCCTGCCAAGGCTTCAGTGGGATGAACCGCTTCAACTCCCGCACCTACTCAAAGTTCAAGAACTCACTTGTGGTGTCTTATCTGAGGTGTGTGGCTGTAACAGATTCTCATCTTGGCCCCTTTTTCAAAACAAACAAGGTGTACAAACTGTCATAGATGCGAAGCACCCCACACAATTCAACAGTATTGAAGAGAGGAGGCGAGTGAATGACCCTGCTCAGTGTGTTGCCTGTAGACATTGTCATGCCTCCCAACAGCCACTAGGGGTCAGATAGGCTAACCACGAGGATGCAAGTTACTTTACAGGTCAATGAGTTGCTTCACGTCTAAAAATGAACATGGTTGTTTTGCTTAGGATAGACTCTGCACCGGACAATATTAAGCTTTCCCCTCCTCTTGCAGTTACTGTGACTACTACAGGCCCAAGTTCTTCCTGCTTGAGAACGTGAGGAACTTCGTCTCATTCAAAAGCTCCATGGTCCTGAAGCTGACTCTGCGCTGTCTTGTGCGTATGGGCTACCAGTGTACTTTTGGCGTCCTTCAGGTGGGTCTGAATCGATCACCTTACATTCCCTCTGATTGCCTCGTACTGACTATTCATGACTCGGCAGCATTTCTGTGATGACTGAAGATGGTTTACTTTGCCGCTCGCATGCCCAACTGTGCCCTCCTTTCAGGCTGGTCAGTACGGTGTTGCTCAGACCCGTCGCAGGGCCATCATCCTGGCTGCTGCTCCAGGAGAGAAGCTGCCCCGTTACCCTGAGCCTCTGCATGTGTTTGCTCCCAGAGCTTGCTCTCTGAATGTGGTGGTGGACGACAAGAAATACGTCAGTAATGTCACACGGTAAGTAACCTAGTCTTCTCACCGTCTGTCTGGAAATCACTTGAGTTATGCAACACAACTGTCTAGCTCCTGAAATCAGTTGTAACATGATGTAGACACTTGGTTAAATTTTCTGTCCTTCCACAGAGGCAATGGAGGAATCTACAGAACCATCACTGTCAGAGACACGATGTCTGATCTGCCAGAGATCCGCAACGGAGCAGCTGCCTTGGAGATCTCCTACAATGGGGAGCCCCAGTCTTGGTTCCAGAGGCAGATCAGAGGAACACAGTATCAGCCCATCCTCCGAGACCATATCTGCAAGGTGAGCTTATAACCTCTTGTCATTAACATGATGCATGTATTTGTAATTCGATCAATTGGTCTGTTCTGCTAATGGGTGGGGTTAAGTGGTTTAAAAATTGTCTCTGAATCCCTCTGTTCTCAGGACATGAGTGCTCTGGTTGAAGGTCGGATGCGTCACATCCCCTTGGCCCCAGGCTCTGACTGGAGGGATCTGCCTAACATCGAGGTTCGGCTGAAAGATGGCACCATGACCAAGAAGCTCCGTTACACACATTCTGATAAAAAGAATGGACGCAGCAGCACTGGTGCACTGAGAGGTGTTTGCACTTGTGCAGGAGGTATGCAAGTTTAGCTTACTGTTTAAATCATGGAAATTACAGCGACTGTATTAGCCTAGGCTGGTAAGATGGGCTTTCTAATGACTGCAATGCTTATGTATCGTGGTAGGCAAGCCATGTGACCCTGCTGACAGGCAGTTTAACACCCTGATCCCCTGGTGTCTACCTCACACTGGGAACCGCCACAATCACTGGGCTGGACTCTACGGCCGGCTGGAGTGGGACGGCTTCTTCAGCACCACTGTCACCAACCCTGAGCCCATGGGCAAGCAGGTAGGTCACCTTTTTTTTAACAAATTGAATAAAACCATTGCCAGACAAAAAAAACATCCTCATCACACCATAATACATCCTACAATCAGTTGTCTCATAATACAGCCTACAATCACTTCATAAAACTAACTTTATTATAAAAAGCTAACTCTTGCATTTAAATGTATCCGATTGGTTTAGAAATACTGAGACATGTTGATCACTTTGTCATATGGAGAATCTGGTTATCAACACAGGCTTGCTGCAGCCACTGAACTAAAGCTTTGTTTTAATTCCAGGGCCGTGTTCTGCATGCTGAGCAGCACAGAGTGGTCAGTGTGCGGGAGTGTGCACGCTCTCAGGGATTCCCTGACACCTACCGCTTCTTCGGAAACATACTGGACAAACACAGACAGGTACAGACCTGAATTTAATTAATTATCATTTGAATTAAACGGTTACCCAAAAACCCTAAAGCAGCAGCAGTGTGTTCAGTGATAAATGGGGGCAACATGCCGGTCTCTCCTCTGCACTCATGTTACCTGGGTGTTTTGATTTTGATCAATTTCTTTTTTTAAAGATTATTTTGGGCATTTTGCCTTTATTGGACAGGACAGTAAGCAGACAGGAAAGGTAGGGAGAAAGAGGGGATAACATGCGGCAAAGGGCCACGGGTCGGATTCGAACCCTGGCCGGCCACAGGAAGGACTAAGCCTTAGCGGTACGCCCTCTACCAGGTGAGTCAATATACATTGACCAACTTTTGGTTTTGTGGCGATGCGCCAGTGAAATTACTAAATTGCACTTTTAAACATCAATAAATCACCAAATTAAGAAATAAGTTTATTTCTTAGCAGCGTTATAAAACAAAACTATTTAAATGACCAGATTAACCCAAAGATAATGATACACCACTGCAACATATTTAGTTAACTTTAGTCAATCAAACAATAGATATGCCATGCGAGCTAACAAGCAAACTTTACCCTATAACTTCAGTTACAAAGATGCATAATATAAAAATGACATGTCTGTCTACACTTTAAAACAATGAAGTGAATTCCTCACTCGCGTTGGGTTGAAAATAAGACAGAATATCTCGTTTTCTTTCCCAAGATTTTCACTACACAACTTGCCAGCGCCGCGGTTCCTCAAATTGCCTGCACTTGTCATTTGATGGTGTGGTGAAATGGTTTATTGTGTCCCAGCTTCCCAGTTGGGTTGAGTGTCCCGTTTTTTCAAAGCGCTGATTGGCCCGAAAGTCCAAACACTGCTTAGCCGGCAAAACTGAACCAGTTGTTTAAGATTTTTTTTTTTTTTACTGTATATGACTAGCAGTTCCGAGTGAGCTGTTGTATTAAATTTGGAAGTAACATTACTTGAACAGTTGCTGTGTACTCCTGCCACCTCGACAGCTGCTGCAGGTGTAACTGATTTTTCCTGTCGCCCTCTCCAGGTTGGGAACGCTGTGCCTCCACCACTCTCCAGAGCCATAGGGCTGGAGATCAAGAAGTGTATCTTGGAGAGGATTAAGGAAGAGCACGCAGCAGGTGACTCCATGTTTCTGCATGTTTATCAAGAATAATTTGTAGGTGTGATTCAGACACTTGGGTAAGCGAGCAAATCTCCATACTAACGTGTGTATCAACGTTTCTTTCTCCAGAGAACGGGAACGTGAAGCAAGAGAAGATGGAGGTCTCAGACTAGTCCCTTGTTCCCCTCCTACCAAGAATGAATTCCTCAAATTCTGATGCCGAGGTTTCAGGCAATCATAATTTTTAATGAGCTGGCTTTGAGCCGCGTCACTTAAGTGGCCACTCTGGACATTCTGTGCAGTACCATTCTGTGTTTTTGAGTTTTTAAATGTGGTTTTTCCCGTGTATTTGGAAATGTTCACACAATGTGGGATCAATTGTATGTAGTTTTTATATGTTGTAATATTTCAAATAAAGCTCTTATCAAATGGATTGTCAGTCTAACCTTTTAAGTCTGTCATTAAATTACTTGACTGGACAAAGTGATAGGTCGGGAAGTGATGCTCTTCAGGCGGAGGATTAGGGCCACGTGAAACATTTCTGAGTTTAGTCAGAATTCTGACATTTAACTCAGAACTCATAAATTTTTCACGTGGCACTAACCCTCATACATACGCTCGTAACAATCCTTTCCACTCAAATTTAAACAATATGGTCAACCACTTTTTTTTTAACGAGTTTATAAAGAGGTGTTGCAGTTGTGCATGACGTGCTCCTGTCAGATTGTTCCACAGCCTTCACTTCACAAGGAAGTCTGGCTGTTGCTTGTTCTAGTGTTGGCACTCCCGGCACATTGCACTAGCAGTGAGTAATTGTATTGCAATTAGGCCTTTTTGGACATTGGGACATAATGGCAGTGTAATCCATGTGGCATGTGTAAACCCTGCCATTATGTCCCAATGTCCAAAAAGGCCTAATTGCAATACAATTG
>OMOV01013281.1:0-12046 GCA_900312565.1 Beryx splendens
AACGGCGGCCGAGGCGCGTGCGCCGTGCGGCCGGCCGGGGCGGGGTGCTCCTGACCCCCCCACGCCCGCTGCACCCGACCCCACCACCACCACCACCACACCGGCACCCACAACCACCACCACCACCACCATCGCCACCACAACACTCCCACCCACCACGACCAAGGCTCGCGCTGCGGCCCACAAAGTCAGGGATGCAGGTGAATTAAACACACACACACACGTGAACACACGCACGCACGCATGCACGCACGCACGCACGCATGCGCGCACACACACACACACATCTAGGTTTTGCATACATACATGTCACAAGAGAGCATTTTCTCTCTCACATCAATGGATCCATGTATGTTATGTGGGAGATTGTGTATTTACTCGGATGCAGGACAACATTAACGATTAATAAACGCAACACCTGATCCAGTAATACCAATCCACAATACCGCAGATCCACCACAGTCAGTGTGTCGGCTAGTGATGTTGACGTCTAACTGACAACTGCGGCATGGAGCTTACGGTTGGAATCGCTCTGATTGCCTGTACAAGCTTTCATTTGCGTGCTACTGAGTGATGAAGATGAATGATTGCAGCTGGTAATTACAAGTCGCAACTGCAATTATGACAAATTACAGTTCGTCAGTGCTGAGATTAGGACGGTGCCTTTCTCCTTGCTTGACTGACCGAATGAACTGTACATTTGATCACAAGACCATTCATCACCTAAATGAAAACATAATCAGACGGTAATCAGTGTGAGTCGTCTGCCCCATTAGGATATAAATGCAGGTATGTAGACAATGCTGCAGTGTCTTAAGGTATGTGTACGAATGAAGTGGACTATGTGCCCCCCCTCTCTCTCCCTCACTTTCTGTAACTCTATCTCTCTCCTCTCACTGGCACCCAATGTGTGTTTCTTCTATCTAGGCAGCAGTCACCCGTACTTTGCCTCTGTGGCAGCCGCAAGCTCAAGTAAGTGAAGCACAGCATAGAGAGGTCGGGACCTTGGTTGGTGGCATGACGGGGCGCGGTGGTGTTGCTTACCACTGGGGTGCAGAGTAATGTTTTTTTTAATATATCAGGCATCAGGTGTTTGCTTCGCACTAGTCCTCTGGGATTTGTGTGCATCAGGATTAAAAGCATTCTGTATTAAAGCTCATAAGGACATTGGTAGTCCTGACATTCAACTATTTCCAAAGCAAGTTTGTCATATAGGAACGGCACAACTTGTGTATTTAATAATGGGTGAAACCAATCCAGTTGTTTTAAGCCAAAAACTTAAAACACCAGTTTATTCTAACCTACAGTTATGACCTGAGGTAGTTGCAAAATAATGATCTATGTTGAATTGCTACGTTTTTTACATTGAAACAATACAAAGACTTTTCCCCCCCCTAAATTCGCCCACATTGTGTTATTCTCAACATTGGTATAGGACAGTCACAGAATGGCCAAGGAAAGCCGAGCCAAGGTATGTCCAAACTCTCATTGATTCTGACGCTCTTGGAAAGTCCTTTGCACAACATACAATAATTCAAGTTTGACTAAACAATGAAATTTCTCCAAAGTATTCAGAGGAAGTGCCTATCCGAATAGATTTTCAGCACGTGCCAATCCAGGTAAACCAAGCTTTAATCGTCCTGATGTGTCTTTTGTTCTTCCACCTTTGGAGCCCACAACTGTCTCAGACATGCAGCTGGAGTTCTCTTCTTTTATATGCTCTTTTTTTTCCTCCTTTCTCTCTTTTTTCTGTCTTTCTTTCTCACCGATCAACAATCTCTAAACTCTGCATGGCTTCTCTGTTCTCTATGTGCACAGCTGCCTTCAAGACTTTTTACTAGACCGCTAACACAGGGCCGGAGCAGAATGTTCTGGAGCAGCCCAGCGTCTGTTCTGTTATCCTTAAAGTCGAAAGCCACTCAATTTACAGGATTCAAATGTGTTTTTCAAGTGCCATCGGACAGGCTCAGTCTGTATTAGTGAACATTTATCATTGCCCCCTATGGCCAGAAATGAGAGAAGAGTTTATCTTACCTCTAATCGATCGTTTTGGGGAGAATGGATGGTAAAATATGGAAAATGTGACTGCCATATTTATCAGGAGATATGGGTACATTTTGTGATTAAGAAGAGCTATTAGCCCTACTATAAAATCTCATCTGATCTGGCTGTAAAAGTTCAAAGATTGCGTGTGTCCATCACATCAGTCTCCAGTCACAGCTGCAGGCTGTGCATCTTGATGTCATCACACATCCCATTTTCTCCACAGATTCAGTTTCTAGTTTGGTGCATGGGATGTTCATGTTCCCACAAAAAAACTGACCGCATGACGCACATGTGAATCGTGTAATTGAGAGGTATTCCCTTTTAAATAAGACCATGCTCCTGGCCCATCTACAGTATCAAAGCTAACACCCTGTTATTTTCTCTCTGACTATACAAAACATCATTGCCATGTCACCGAATCAAAACATTCTTTTGTTGTACCATGGTTTTGATGTAAAGGTTAAAATACAGTAGATCATTGCAACACATTAATTCATATTTTTAGTTATTCAGTTACTTTATATTATGCCATATTATGTTTGTCTCCCGCTCTTGGTCCCAGGTCTGCGCAGACCAGAGGCAGGGTCGACTATACGGAGACAGCCAGTCTCTCCCTTTGGCTCAGGTCAGCCTCATCACACACCTACACCCACACACACATACACACACACACACACACACACACACACACACACACACACACACACACACACACACACACACACACACACACACACACACACGCAATTTACAAACAGGTAGACATGGTGGGACGGGCAGGGAATGTGGGTCAAGGGCAGCCACAGACAGCAGGGGGGACAGATGGCTTTGTGGGAGCAGGAGTCCAGGAGACGATGACTGTAGGCTGTAAGTCTGACCCTGGTGTCCACACCCATAAGCCCCTGTGATCTTCACCCCAGGGTCACCGCTAATCTGCTCCATCATGCATCTCGGCTAACATCGCATTCCTTTCAAGATCACCGCTGTTAAAGGCTGTCCTCTGCCATCAGGCACATCCTCTTATTCATGTTTTGATTTTCCAAGATGAAAAGAACAAATGAATTTGCTAAAGCCGAGTTAAGGCCCGTAAATTTACCCAGCATATATCCTCCTTTTTTTGATATCATGCTGTGGAGAAAATGCCTTCAACTTCAGGCAAAGCAAAACAGCTGCGCTGCATTTGTGGATGGAGCCCTCGACCTGAAGCTCTCTTCTGCTTTACCACACCCCCCCCTTCACTCCTCCCCATCCTCCCCCTTTCCTCTCCTTACGCCATCTGCCTGTTTCTCATTGCTACAAACAGCTTTTAACAGGGTTCAGCCGGCCCCACCTGAGAGGACTCCCAACACTGGCCAGTCCAACCCCAGTAAGTATCTCCAGACCCTGAGCGGGACTCCTGAGGCCGTACTTCAAAACATTCACACTTAGTGGAGGTAGAGAAGCAGACAGGTCTGATCAAACAGGGAAATAACCCGAGCAATAAAACTCCAGTTGAAATGTTTTATAAAGCAGCACTAATGTTAACCCTCTGTGGGACACAGTGGTTCAATGCCTATATAGAAATACAGGCGGATATTCAGGTCGACAAGCATCCAACCGACTTTCACGGCACCCGGCATGACATGGTGGCAAGCGGACAGCAGGTATGCAGATATGCCTCAAAGATGAGCGGAGGCGATAGCGTTGTCCCGAAGTCATCTTGTGACAACTCCGGCTGTAAGCTTTCTCTTTAGATAAGACCACGATGAGAAACGCACTCTGTCAGTACTGTAATAATATCGTATGACAGATCCCATCTGGTGTGGCCTCTTCCCCTCCTCCCTTGTAAATGCTTACAGAGGGAGAGAGATGAAAGCAGCAGCACCGGAGTGGCCCGATTGGTGCTCCCAGAGAGAGAGAGACTCATGACCCAGTCCTCAGTGCTGCAGATGCCTGCAGGATCTGGGTCCTCTCTCCAGCCTGAATAGAAATAGGAATAGAAAGCTCTTGCCATTCAAGTCCAGTCCAGTCTTGGCCCGCTGAGGAATGCGCCTCTGTTTTGCTTCTGTGGAATGCAAAACCAAAAATTCCTAAAATTAGATTGGATTATATCCTCTTATATTATGATTTTATGATATAATGTGGTTTCTGAACTGCAGTGCAGGCTGATTCAAGCCAGTGGGTCAGTCGTCCCATTAACCTGTTGCTGTTTGGAAGCTTTTGGCTGTGATGTGGGCTAAATATAAGTCTAAATGTAGGTGCTGTGTAGTGTCTGATCAGTGATGAGAACAGGTACAGAGATAGGCAGTTTGGGGATAATAATGTGATACTTTATTGATCCCCTTAGGGACATTCTTTTCACTTGCCCCCCTCCACAGGGAGGCCAGAGGTCAGGGTCAGATACAGAGCAGCAGGCCTGGAGCTGATAGGGATTCAGTGTCTTGCCCAAGGACACTTCAGCAGGGTGGATGCCTGCTGACACTGGGACTTGAACCCTGGTTTACAGGTTGAAGGGTGATCTCCCTACTCACCATGCCACCCTGCTGCCCTCAATCAATGTCTGAATTTACTGTTGAGCCTTTTGGAGACAATACGACCCGATTCAGTCTAACATCTAGCCCACTTGATAAGCGCAATGACATACCCACACCCACCCCACCACCTTTCCATGAATATTAAAGCCGGGTTTCTTCATTCACCCATATTTAAGAGCACAAGAGATAACGTGAGATAGTGTCCAGCAGGTTCTGTGTCGTGCTGCAGACCCCGAGGTGAGGATCACTATCTTTGATTCTCCTCTGACCTTTTGGCCGCAGTGTTCAGTGTGTATGAATCTGAGAGTTAAAGTCAATCCTTTTAAAGCACCAGAAAAAAAATAACATTACTGTCTGCTGTATAGTGCTCGGCCTTTGACCAGCAGCAGATTACTCTAATCTCTGCGTCCTACAGTATACACTGTCCCTGGGTTGACACCAGCATTAGAACAATACTCCCACGCTCCGCTGGGCCGCTAGCTGGGCTCTCCCAGCCGATCCCAGTCAACAAAGACCCTGTTTGCTAGCTGCCACTGGATGGGAACCCAGGGCCCAGGCCGTGTGTTTTTGTAAGCTCCTCATCCACTGTTAGGGAGGGGTTAATTGAAGTGTTGTCATGGCTAAGTTAGATCAGACAGATGCAATGTACTGTTATGGGTTTACTTGACTGTTTTTGCTACCGTTGCTCTGTAACATTCTTGCATACTTAGAATAACCTCTAGCCATGCAAGCCCTGACTTAGTCTTTTAACTGCCTAATATGTTGCCACGTTACTGGTTGAAACTATGTTTTGGAGTCTGTGCGAACACACCGTGATGCCAGGAGCAGCAGGTAGCAAACGTAAGAATGAGAAACGCATTTGCTCAGCAGGTTGGGCTTTCTCTGTCAGCTCGTCTCTCTACTCTGCAAGTAGAGAGAGAACAGCTCACAGTGGAAACAACTCGGCGCTACGCTTCACATAAACAGCCCTTAGTCGCTCAGTCGCTGTATGGCCCCGGGCGACTATGTTTAGTGTCTGACTGAGGCTGAACATCTTGTGCATACCCCACTAATAAGGCGGCGCGGCAGGTTTAGTGGAGGTCACAAGTATGCTAGTCCAGGTGATGACACTGGCTGGTGCTTGTTCATGAACGCAGCTTTCTAATCTTCCCCTGCACAGCTTTTCCCAGAAGGGATTGGCCGCCCCCCTCCTTTGCTCGTCCTGATTGGTTCCCTGGAGCTAGACGACCAGCAGGTATCAAACAGAGGATACATCATCCTCCCTAACACTTAAACAAACCATAAACATACTCTAATCTAGATTTAAACTGTTTTATAAACTGTTCAAACTAGCCAAGGTAAGATGGTCTGGATAGAATGATGGTAATAAAAAGCAAAACATTTTGACTTAAGGTAGGTTTTATAATTGCCTAATGACCTAGATCCTTTTTATATACCTTGGAAAAAACTCTTGAGCTTTAACAGTTACTTTTAAGTTAAAGGGAAATACCACTGAATCTATTTAAATTCCCATGCTCAGACCTTGGTCTGTATGAATAAACATTCAGAACTGTCACTCATAGTACGTAAGTATTTACCTCCTAATCTATGATGACACTTGGAAAAGAGCTGATTTAGATGTAAAAATTTAGATGAATCATATGTATGTACAGTATATGTATATGTACTGTATATGTCAGACTCCATTGCATGTGTGGGTTGCACATCCATATGATAGAGATTGGTTGTCTTGTTTCTTGCTTTTGGAGTCAGTTGTTCAGCTATGCATTATCATAATTACAGATTGTACTCCATAAAAATAACATGATATGTGAATTTTGAATATGAGTGGCATTCCCCTTTAATTGCATTAACTCAACTTCTGACCACAAATGCACACAAGGGGCTACTGACTAAAGGCCCAATCCAGACTATAACACCTCCTTATCTCCATCACCCCCGACCCAAGTGCCACTTGATATTCTTCCATGTACTTTAGTGGAGTGCAGAAATTTCTGCCTCTCAGTTTCTCAGTGATCAGCATAGCAGTTTAAGATATCGTGCTAATTTGAAGCTCTAAATGGGTCGCTAACATTGCTTTTGAGACTTTTTCCATCAGCCATCAAGAATCACCATGTATATAATCATCATTTCTATTGGATTGGAGCTTTAAGGTCATATGAAGCTAACAGTCCTCCACTCCCTGAAATGTAATCCCTGTAGTTGCTGACGCCTCCACCTTCTCTACTGTACATTCAGATGTTAGTTACCCATCTCCAGACTCAGGCTACGCGTGGAGCGAGGCGGACACACCCGAGATCCCAGGTAAGTCACCACCCACTGGCAGACAGCACCACATGACAGCTTGGTGTGTGCCGCCCCCCCTCACAGGGGCAGGTCACTACACCTAGACTTGTATGCATTTACGTCTGCATCCAGTGCATGTTGGAACACGGCATGCTCGTGTGACTGATCCAGTTTGGTATCAGTACCAGTTTTGGTCGATCATGTGTGTGTTCAATGTGCTCGCCTCTGTAAGTATGTGCAGTGCCAGTGTCTCTCAGGATGTTTTACTACATGCCATCTGCCTGCCATAAGACAAGATGTACCGTTCCTGTGATGTATGGAAGGGATGAGCATAAGGGCAGGTTTAGTGGTTGTGCATGTCAAGAGAGACTCTGTAAGGGGATGAGTCTGCACAAAGTCATTCTCTGCAATGGTCTGGGATTGGTCGAGAAGAATATGTGCAGTCTGACCAATCACAACCATGGAAATCTGTGCATCTCTCTCTGATGTTCACTGTGGGAATACTAATGGGTCTTACGACGTCCTCCTCTAGCTCGCGATCACAGGCCTGATATCTCAGAGTATGAGCGGTGGTATTATAACTTTGGACCGTACCGTAAGTGCTTTTCCATTCTATTTGCTGGGAACTAACAGGTGTTGGTGTTGAGGTTTTATGTTGTCATGATGTACAGTATGTGACTCTGTAGACTTACAACCTGTTTTGACTTAGAACCAAAGTGTAAAGTTTTCTCTCAGTAACACAACACACTTTACCCCCCCCTCTTTGATCATACACACACACACACACACACACACATGCACCACCACATTCTCACTTTCCCCATGATTTCATTTTCTGAAACATGGCTACTACAATTTTATCTCATTTAGTTTCTGTTGTGCAGTTTGTGTGTTTGTTTGTCACTGTGACTTTTTTCTTTTGAGGTGAGATGTGAGAAGGTGAGATTTATAAGCCTCTTGGAGTTTCTTTATCTCACCTGCACATGTTTTCCTCTTTCTTCTTTCTTCTGTGTTTTATTATTTATATTATCCCACAAACTAAACCAAAATCCTCTCACACATAATATGCCAATAATTAAAAGGATTTCTCCATACAGTGTTTAAGCAACCGTACAAGCTCACTAAGAACCGGGCCATAACAATTCAGTGCTTTGAAAGCAAAAGAATTTCATTTGTTTTTAGTTATAGCCTTCAAACTGAAAAACAAACCATTTACTACATGGCACAATGACAAGACACAAAAGCCCACGGATTCAGATTATAGACCATGGCTCCATCTGTTTGATGACACTGCTGAGACATCTAAATCTAGATAGAAGAGCCATGGGTTTGGAAAACCAGTGAAGTGGCTTAGCCATTTCCAGCGTGTCCCACAGGAATACAACCACACATCCTACCAAATGAAATGTTTTGCGATGGTGTATTTGCATCTGTTGGAGATAATGTCATGTGTCAAGGTCTTCAGATGACTGTTGAAGTCTTTACTTTCAGCTCCCCGTGCCACTGACTCAGATGGCAACCGTAAAGTGCCGCTGGATACGACCCACACTAGAGGTGAGCAGTGCTTACTGTGGAGCGCTAGCTTGTGTCCAGTAAAGCATGAGGTTCCACTCTCCATACAGCGTTCATAAGGCAATCTTCATTTGGACTTTTGCATAGGGGGGTAGAAAATAACTGCCACTTCTTTTGCTCTGCTATTAGTCGCAATTTTGCTGAAAGCGCTGCTGCTTTCGCTTTCCAAGTGCGAGGAGGGCCAATGATTAAATCTCAAGAAAAGCAGTATTTTCCTTTTTTGAAGAAGAAGCTCATTTCCTCTCTTTGCGTAGTCATTATGGTGAGTGGTGTTAGTTAGCTACGTGTTGCTTTGTGGTGGAAGTGTGCTAATGCTGAGCTTGTATGATATCATCTACACAGTGGAGCCAGTGGATGCCTGGAAGCCAGAAGCAAACATTTATGAATCAGGTGAGATAGCTTGCACTGCTGCAAACCTCTTTTCTGCCTTTCAAAACAGCCGCTTTGCCAGGAAGTGTTTGGTTCTGACTCTGAAAGTGCAAGCCTAACCGAGGTTATCCAAGGAGAAGGCCTCTTGAACCCTCATCCTAAAAAGCATCTGGGTTTCCGCACCACCGCTCACTCTGTAATTGTACGGCTCTGGAGTGAATGTCAAATGGCATGGTCACTAGAGGATGAAATCAGTTCCTGTTTGGTATAATTCTTGCCACAACAACTGCTGAGGCTGGGAATACTTGCCCGGACTCCTATGGTTTTGGATATTTGGAGAGTGGACAGCAGTAGATCTAAAGGGCAATTCCACCAATTGTTATTCTGCAAAAGTAGAACATTTCCTAAAATGTACCAAGGGCTTCTCTATTGTTTTATTATAGTTGTGGTGTGAGTTCTGAAGGTTTAAGAATAAGCACTTCCATGACAATATTGCATTGCATTGCCTGAGATGGTTCAAAGGCCATAAAATTGTTTCAACCATCCCAAACAAATACCATAGGACTGAATTTTCCGTGATACTGAGAACTCATAACTCAACAGCCATTAGGACAGACTTTTTCTTCTTTTGCAGAATAGCAACTCAAAAGTTCATTTTGGTGGAGTTCTGCTTTTAGGGACTGTCTTTTTTTTCAGGCTTCAGCATGAGAGAGCAAGACTCCATACCCAGAGCACCGGAGCCTGCGACCCAGGGAGACCCAAGTATGTCCCTTGTACTTCACGCATGTATGAAATAAACACAAAGCGTGGCATCTGTTGTGTGTTGCAATGTTGCGGTGTTTCTTTGCTCCTGCAGACTGTATGGTGGACCTCGCCTTCCTGATGGACGGAAGCTGGAGCATCGGGAAGCGGCGCTTTAAGATCCAGAAGGACTTCCTGGCTGAGGTGGCCCAGGTCATCAACGTGGGCGTGGCTGGACCCATGATGGGCATCATCCAATACGGGTAACCTCGCTGTTCCTGTTTCTTAATGCATTTGTACAGGAGAAAATACCTACATAATGGTTGTTGGTCTTTGCTGTTTTGTCTGCAGGGACGACCCAGTGACAGAGATGAGCCTGAAGTCTTACTCCAGCTCCAGAGATGTCAAGGCGGCCATAGATAAGATCGTCCAGAAGGGAGGCCTCTCCAATGTGGGTGAGTGACCTATTTGCCAGCTAAATGGCTACAAACATAAGTGTGAAAGTGAAAGGGGCACAATTATCGCATGGTTTACTAGCCAGATCACATTTTCACATGCAAGGATAGAATTAAATCTAAATTTGCGCAAGACACTGTTACCTAAATTACAGTCCTGCTTCTGTAAGCCGTGTTTTTCTCTCGGTCTAACCAAAAGCATTTGGTTTTACCAGCCCAGGGGGTCAGTTTACAGAAAGTAAGTGCTGTTTTTCTGCTTAGGTTGGTGCGTCAGCATGCATTCACTGCCACATGTGTCTTTATGACATGCTAAATTTTGCAGCCTGATACAAATAGTGTTGTTTGTGTTTGCCCAGAGGTTCCCTCTAATCAGGCAACAATGTGAGTGGCTCTAAAGCCTCCATAGTCATTAACAGAAGATCCTCTCCTGTCCTTAGACCACCAATCATGCTATGACAGGTTTAATGATATATTGTCGCTACTTTCTGCAAGGATATACAGTGCAGGCAATAGACTTTACAGAGACTTGTGTATTTTTGTATACAAAATACATGGTAAGTAATGATTGTATTTGGCATAGATGAATGTAAGTGTTTTTACACGGTTGCTTCTGTATGATTAAATGAAGCCATACTGACTATCAGCCTCCGGCATACACAACATCTGGCCCACTGAATGCATGTAATGAACACTACATTTTTACAATTTCATTTATTTATGGCTCTAATAGCGTGCAGAGATGCAAAATGAGCAAATCTTCTAGAATCCATGTGCATGCATTACTCAGATTTTGAGTAACAACTGAATACAAGTTGAACGGTGTGAAATACTTTGAATATTTGAAATCATTTGACTGCACGTAACATTTTATTATCTCAACTCGACTTCCATTCTCAACAAACTAGAGAATACTCTTAACAGGGGGCTTCTCGCACTTGTTCTATCCAAAGTCCACTCATGTGTTTTACTGTAACCATCTCTCTACTGCCCCCTTGTGCCCTAACAGGGAAGGCCCTCTCCTACATCAACAAGCAGTACTTCAGTGATGCCAACGGCAACCGAGGAGGAGCTCCCAACGTGGCCGTGGTGCTGGTGGACGGCTGGCCCACTGACAAGGTGGAGGAGGCGTCCCGCCTGGCTCGGGAGTCCGGCATCAACATCTTTTTTGTCACCATCGAGGGACCCGATGACAACGAAAAACAAAACGTGGTTGAGGCCAACTTTGTAGACAAGGTAGAGTGCTGTCACAGCGGGGGGTGTAGCAGGGCTGGGGCCATTCATGAACTGAACTGAGAATGCATCGTAAAGTCCAGTTCAGTTCCTGGAGTTGGAGTTGGAGTTGGAATTGCACACAGCTCTAAGGAAACAGAACTGGAATTGAAATGGAATGACAGGAAACAGAATAGAATTCCATGAAATTCCATGTAATTCCACTTCTAAGAGAGGCTGTCTTGACTTGCTAAACATTATGAATCAAATAATAGTTTGACAAATCAAATACATTCAATCATAATGTATGTATTCAGGATTATATGTTATGCATCAAATACAACTTGAAAGGTACCTTTAACATTTTATGATACAGTAGGCTATTGATAATACATGACACAATGTGTAATCTCAGATAAAAACATGGAATTTCACAGAATTTCACTGAATTAAATTGAACTTCCTAAAATTCCAATTCACTTCCAATTCTGGCTCCTGTATGTTTTTAGAATTGATGAGTCCTTGGTGAATTGACCCCATAATCACAACACAGGTTTGAAAGAAATGACCATGTGCCACTTCATCCCCGCAGGCTGTGTGTCGGACGAACGGCTTCTTCTCCTTGCCCGTGTCCAGCTGGTTTGCCCTGAGGAAGGCCGTGCAGCCACTGGTGAAGCGTGTGTGCGACACCGACCGCCTGGTGTGCAGCAAAACCTGCCTCAACGCCAACGACATCGCCTTCGTCATCGACGGCTCCAGCAGCGTGGGCACGGGGAACTTCCGCACGGTGCTGCAGTTCGTGGCCAACGTCACGCGGGAGTTCGAGATCTCCGACACGGACACGCGGGTCGGAGC
>OMOV01013292.1:3916-15330 GCA_900312565.1 Beryx splendens
CCTGCAAGACACAGGCAGGGGAAACACACACGGAGAGCAGGCCCTGCATAAGCAGGAGAGCCGTCACAATATAGACACATAATCACATTTCAAATGCATAGAAATGAAGCAACATTTAACTTGTCAGAACAGAGGGAAAGGTAAAGGGGGAAAAAAATTATACCCTGCAAAGTTAGGCAAATTAATATCTGAAGTGCTACACAACCTGTGGTTGGTCCATCAAAGAGTGTCAAAAAATAGTTTGTTCTAATCCTGTGCAATGAATAGCCTATGCAAAAAAGAAATTCAGTTTCATTCAAAGAATAGGTGCCCTGTCCATAAGCCTGCAGGGAGAAGGAGTATTTTATTTCAACTCGGACACAAAAAAAGAAAACAAAAATGTATAAAGTAAATTTGACTCAGACATGTTTCTGTCAAAAACACTGACGGTATTATTTGTTCAGATCTAATGACCAACTCGCTCTTACATAAACATGGGAAGCCCCACTTCCAGGAGATAATCCTCCTCTGCGAGTGTGTGTAAGAGGTTGTAGGAGTGGATTTATTAGACAAACAAAACAGTAAACCTCAGGAGAAATAAACATGAAATTGATTTAAATAAATCTTATTAGCGGGGAAATGCATTTGAGCTCCAAGAAAATGCACACTGGTGGAGGAGATTTAAATCATCCATCAAGTTGCTGGCAGAAATGCTATTTTAGCATAATTCAGCTAATAAGAATGGAGGCACTTAATAACTCTGCTCTCTGAAAAATATGAACTGACAATCAAATGAATTGAATCTGCAGTAGGAAGCAGATATTTGCACTTGGGAACACCTGAAGTTTATTTCATCATCCCTATCCCCATCCCAGTGAAACTACCAATCAGTTTTATCACTGTACCGCAGAGGTTCCTTTTTCTATTTTACAGAACTGCCCGGCCGCTGCACCCCGTACACTCGCGGAGGTCACGAAATGTGATTACACACTGTGTTAGCAAACATGAACTTCATGCGTCGGAACCACAGAAAGCTCAGAATCACATTTCCCAGTGTCACTTCGGCAGTGACTTTGCAAATGCGTCTGGAAGAAAACAAGTGAAGTGTATAGCAGCTCAATCCAGATCCCGCACACATAACTGGGAAATATAGTTGGAAGATGAAACCAAGGGTAAACATGCGAGATGTGTGGAGCTGTGTGAGCTGGTTGATTTACATGCAGGACTACACATTGTATCGGACTGGAAAGAAAGTCCTAAAGTTTTATGTACAGCTATAAAATTAAACATGGGTATTAAATGTAGCGTGGCATTCACACTCATGTTTCATTTCGGTTTAAATGGTGTCACTGCAATAATTTCAAATGTTATGTTTAAGGGTTAGTTATAGGATATGAACGATCTTTTCCATTCAACATAGTTGTAATTCAGCCATTTGCCAACGTTAATTAGATCCATTCATTGGGGTCACTGCGTCCATTAGTGAATTTAAGGACACATGATGGAAACGTGACTGATGATATAATGAAGAAAACAAACAAACAAATTATCCATTCTACTGTAATACATAGCAGACATTGATTTGTTCTAGTCTAATTTTACAGTGAGGCTTTATGAGGAAATTGCACAAGAGAAAATCCTCTGAATATCCTGTAGAACCACCTGACATTAGCTAGATGTTGGATCACCGACAGGAATGACATTTTACTTACAATAGTATTTGTGACTTATAGATGCACCCTTGAATAAAACACGTCAACAGCTGTTTTTCAGAACACCGTGGTTGAATGTTCACTTCAGCGGAGGAAGTCCGGAGGTGTCATTTGTCACTCGCTTACAACGTGGGACGGTAAATTGTAAAGTGTAAATCCTCTCCCCGGTCACGCAAGGTACCGCTGTTGGATTTACCACTGCTGCTAGCTGTGATTTGCAAGAAATCTCTTTTTATTGAAACAATGAATCAGGACTCTGCTGTTGCTTTGGCTCATCTATTGACATGACGACCACACGCTGCTGTGGCTTTAGCTGAAAATATTCTGTTCAAACAATATACTGAATTTTTGCTGTTAATTAATTTGGATTAAAAAGTATGAATTGTGGTGTGGCATGTTTTTATTGATACAGTATGTTAATGCTGTTGTTTCTGATTTAATACCAACAGTCATTTACATTTCACATGTTTAATATCGTCTTCATTAACTTGCAATGTTGATTTTTCATCTGCTTTGATCAAAGCAAAGCTCCTTCATTCCTCTTTCAAGTAATGGATACATTGTTTGTACATCCATTCATGCATATGCATATAATATGTTTGACCAAGCCTATGCATACTGAGCTCAAACATACTCACACATACAAAAGTATACAGAGTCACATTTACTTACAAAGTGCTTGTACTGTCACAAAGTGCTTTACAGAGCAAAAGACTTTAAAGATAAAAACAATAGCGATCACACACAAGTTTTAAGATCTGAGGCCAGAGCTTGTGCATGTGTGTTTGTGTGTGTGTGCATGTGTGTGTACATACAGTATGTGGCTATGTGCACATGTGTGTTAGTGCATATGAGACCATAGCAGCACAAAGGCAGTCCTTTGGAGCAAAGAAATAACAAGACACACGGGAGAGCGGAAATTAACATGGACAGGTAGCTCTACTAAATACATGGCCCTTAAATCTGCACTAGCAATACTGCAGTGTCCAATGTCCTAAAGTCCGAAAGTCAAGCCCTCCTTGTAGTTTTAATACTATGCTACTTTGGCCATTGCTTTAGCATTTCCTTGTTTCCTCTTTTCCAGCTGTGGCTGCCTGTTTACATGTGGTGTTGTGTAGAAGTAGTGAAAGTTGTCAGGTCATGAACAGAAAATTAAATATATGCATGTCTCATTACAGAGTGCACATGAATATCCTGAAAAAGACATGGTTTGTTTCTTTTGGAGTTGATTTTTGGAGTCTGTTGGTCCTGTCAGACTGCATTGGTCTCTATCACTCTGATCACTTGATGGTTTCACTTAGCTTTTACTTCAGATTATTTTCCAGCTCTTTGGAAATGTCCGGGGTCACTCGGACACCCTGAGAAAAAAGGGCAACTCAAATCAATCAGGAAGCAGTCGTAATCAAAAAAGTAAGTAAAGTACTTTATGGATTTGAGAAATCTACCTAACATTCCTGCTGGTCAGTGCTGCATTAAAAACATTTTTTTTTTCTGTCTGCTTTGAAGTGTGACAGTGAAACAGACACATTTGGTCTGTGGTACTCTGTGGAGAGAGAAGAAGAACAGGGAGGAAACACAGAAACAGGACAGAAATGAAGGGAAAGACAGGCCAGCATCAAGTGTGAAGTCATCCATGGAGGACAGAAGTCATGACAGGAGCCTCAGACACTGAGTCATTCATACATACATACATACATCAGAAAACACCGTGAGAGAAAGACTAGTACTGTTGTACAAATTGGTCACGTTTCCCAGTTCCTCCCTCCCCTTTGATTTGCAGTTGAATGTGAATCTTTTTGTTGAATTAAATTGATCTGCCACATGTACTCATTTCAGTGAAAATTATTTTTGAAGTTTTCTTTTCCTCTGAACAGCAACTACATTAACATAATGCATGTTGGACTGTTTCCATAGAAACAGTATTACTGAACTTTCCTTTGTGGTGTTGATGCATTTTTTATAGTGTCTGACTTTTGTCATTCCAGGAAAACACTGGCAAAGCCGGAGTTTGGCAGCTCTGATTAAGCTATAATTAACTGAATTGTTACATTCCATAATGTCATATTAATAATTTCTTACTTGCTTCCTTATTGACTTATTAACTGATTTACTTACTGACTGACTGATTGACCCACTAACTATTTTAGAATTTGTGTATTTGTTTGTTCATGTTCACACGGTGCAATTAGAAATGAACCAGGACTTATAACTAAGGGTACATGATTCACAGGTAGCTTGTTTATTGGTAACCTGTCATCCTGCCAGGTTAGAGATGTTGGTGGTGCTGATGTATTTCTATAGAAAAACATGTTTATAGAGAAACTCAACAGGAGAAACCCCTCCTAAAATACACAGTATGCATTCTCACCTATGGTCGTGGGAGCTACTATGTTTTTCACATTTAAACCTGCAATAAGCAATATCACACCTTATAACCAATCCTGAAACTGTGTGCTATGTGGAGATAAACCAGTATCCACACAGCAGCAGCTGTGTTGCTGTTTTCACCTTTTTTCTAAAGCTTGTTGTCAATTTCCACTCCTGAACGAAGCTTCTCCTGCTCCATTCAGTAGCCTAGCTTTTCATTTTTTTAAACTAGCTTGGCTCTTCCCTCGCTGTTTAAAAGCGGCCCTCACCCCCTGATTGTTTTTGCGTAATAGCGGAATCAATGAAGCGAGCGAGTAAAACTTAAACTAGTAAACTTGCTACCTACCTCTTCACTTGTCATTGTGGGACATGTAACCTTCAGTGAGACAAAGATCTGTCAAAGCGAGGCTGGTAACCGGCGACACCTCTCCACAGGTACGGTTAGCTTACCTATTAGCCTGCAGTGCTTTTCAGTGTTTGTCCTTGGCAGGCTTCCGTAGTGCAGTGGCTTTGCTGTGTATTATTTACGAATGTGTTGCAGTTTCTGTCACCCTCTAGTGGTCAGTAAATTTCGCTTATTGCATCTTTAATACATTTTGAGTGTACATTTACAGTGTTTTTTATTTATATACTGCAGCCTGCTCTGGGTGTGACAGCAGTATGGCACATTTGATGGAATAATCTATGCAGAACTGACCTGTCAGAGCCTCATTGCATCACAGCCCAAACAGCAGCAGTACAGTGTCCATATCAAGCTGGTATGAAAGTGACTGGTCTGTCCATGTCACTTTGATACACTGTTCAAATTAGCTGACAACCCAGCAATTTGCATTTGTATGCTGCTTCACCTCCTGAAAATCAGAATGCAAGGTCAGGGATAAATCCACCACGTAATTTCCCTTTGGAAATATTTTGGTTTGTTGCTTATATTACACTTACCACTCCATGTTTGGTTTGCCCTTGAAAACTTAAGCTGCTCTAAGATATATTATGTAATGCGGAGAGGGGTTCATGTTGAGTTCATTTTATTCCGAGGCAAAAGTGGCAGCATGGGATTTTGCCAAACAGACCGGGTATTGTTTGTGTGAGTCTCCTACCTAGCTCACACATGGAGGAGTTTGAGGCACTGTGAGACAAATGTGCATTTGCATGGGAAAATAATCATACAGATGGATACTGGCATCCATTGCTTTGGGCCTCACACACACAAATAATTAAATGCAAACTAAGACAAAACAAATCATTTGGGCTGGGTTTCCCAAAGCATGTCATTGCGCTAAGTATATCTTGAAGGCATTCTTCAAGACACTTGTTCCTTTTCACGAGGTTTTTCCAAAAATACTCACAACTCAAGAAGTGTGTGAAACGTGTTGTTCATTCAGGGCATCCTGGCACGAGTTGTGAAATTTAATGTGTCTCTTTACAGGTGCCATTAATGCAATATAGAGGCAGACAGAGGCCGCTGTCCTACCTAAACTATTAAAGGTTAAATGTCCCGTATTCTACATTTTCTAGTGTTTTATTTTATGCCTTGAGGTCCATTCAAAGCTGTGTGTGGTGTCATGTACCAGCATAAACACTCTCAATCCATTTTTACACGTTCATTTTCCAGCATCTCTCTGAGCCTTACCAAGAACAGGCTGTTTCTGTCGCTGTGTCTTTAACACTCATTAATATTAACGACCCCTCTGTTCTGATTGGCTAACCGTTTCAAGAGTGAAACACAGTGACAGGTAGGGAAAACTGTCCGGTAATAAACAATGACAACCGCTCAACTGCTTTAAAAAAAAAACAAAAACACTATGTTAAAGTATTATTTCTTAAAGAAATGATAATGAGCGAACCTTTGTGACGCCACAAAGTCACGGAAGTCCAAACGGCTCGTTTAGAGGCTCGCTTTTCTAATATGGGTTGTGTGGATTTAGCTGGCGACCGTGCATTTGATACTTTCATAAGGTTTAGATAGAATCCAACTCCTTCATAATCAAAGGGGCAAGAGAAATCCTGTTTTACACCATATGGGACCTTTAATATAAACAAGCTGCATTGCGCAACATGAAAAGCATTCAAGGTATTTCCTTCCTATTGCCCCAACTGTTATTGTGAAAATAAATAAATGAATTAATTAATAAATAATGCCATTTCACCAATGTAATTATTATTAGGCTAATTCAAGCATATGCTGTATTACTGACTTATACTACGCCTTATGCACTCAGCTACCTGGCACTGTTCTGAGCACATCCCAGGGAATTGGCCTACAACACAAAAAGTTTATGAGCCTGCAAATTCAGTAAATCTTTTCCCTCAACAGGTGATTGACCCAGGCTATAATATAATAGTCAGCTGGGTCTATATTACACACCAGCCTGCATCCACAAGGCAGCTTATGAGTCACAGCTCTATCGAAATGGCAGCATTACAAAGAATGTATAGAAGTATGCACATTCATATTCTACATGCAACAAGATAAAATACTTTATTGACTGTATAGCATAATGTTTTCTATGGTACTTATTTGTATGGTAGTAATTCCGTTGTTGAATTTGGCCTCTATGTGAATCCTGCTCACCTTTATGACATTAGGGTTAGTAACATCATTTCCTGTGTATTGATAAATGCATTGTTGTAGGCTATAACCAATATCTGATTTAATATTGATGACTCTTCAATCGAATTGTAATGCTTTCAGCTCAGGAAATTGATGATTCCTTTAATCGACCTGTGATGCCTTACGGGGACAGGATCCTTGAAGTTGATCATCACATAGTTCTTGAAAATCTGTCATCACGATATCCTTTAGAAAACATGTGCTTTCTATTTGTAATGTCTTACTTCTATTTAGTTTTTCTTGGCATCAGAGAGGACAGCAAACTAACAATTTCATTGTCCAGGGCAACTTGTTTTTCACTGTGCATATGACAATAAAAAGAACTTGAATTTTCTTGAAGTTATGCATGAAGTATGCTGTGATTTTTCAAGATACATGGTCATTGGGAAAGCCCCTGGCTTTCCATTGGCTTAACATTTCACTGTCCAGCTTCATACATCCACACAAAGCAAATATGTGTAAGAGGTTTGGGTGATGGCAGGTATTTGTCAAATACAGTCAGACATGTCACTTATCATTTCCTACAGCATATACAAATCCAGATTGTTGATTTAGATTTTAGAAAACATGCTACTATCTACCAAAGGGAAAAGTGTGGCTGGTCTCTGGTTCACTTCCTTAGTACTATTCCAGACAAAGCACAGAATACAGACTCAGCTGATTCCAGATCAGAAGACTTAAAGGCAGGACATGCTTAACACAGCAGGCAAATGAAATAGAAATCACCTCTGTTCCACATTAGACTACATCATCCTAATATGCTTGATTCTCTTGTGCTTTGCTGAAATCTTTTATGCTGTGCATTAAGAAGGTTGGGATGGAGAGAAAAGATGTTTAAGCGAAATTCTATTTGATATACGTCTTAGCAAAGATAAGAGAGTTAATGAAGTTGGAGATAAGTAATTTAATTTTTCTGCCACCCCTGTTGGGAGAGATAAGAGCATAATGGAGGGGAGGAAAATGTTAGCAGAAGCTCGAGGGGAAGGCCAAGCTTTTAGCTCCCATGGACAGATTTGTGCTGGTCAATAACTTTCATTTCTGAGATGAATCACTCAATGCAGTTTCAAGTCACAGTCTGATGCTACAGTTTAGTCGTTTGTGTGATATGATATCTACTGTATCTGACACATCCTTAGCCCAGTTCAAGCAGCATACTTTGCTCATTGTTCCTGATCTTCTGAAGGAAAATAATGTGGGGACCCAAAAGCAAAAAGACTTTCTGTGAGCTGACTGATGATTTCAACCAGGTGGAAACTGTGCTGAAACCAGTAGCGTAGCCAGAAATATTAATTTGGGTGGGCCTGTGGGATATAATGTGTCCAAGAACCAAAGTGATCTGTAGATCAACCGTAACAGCTTTTTTACTCTCATTAAGATCTCATTAAAACGTTCAGAGGATACTATACACTGTCTCAATAGCAGGCTACTGGTTTTGTTTGCTGTTGCTCAGCATAAATTAAGGAAGCATCATGTATCCAACAATATAGCAAGGTGTGAGATTAACAAAGTTTAGCTCAAGCTATCATTACAGGTGTATCATTACACACAGTAGGATGCACCAGCAGGTTCCATTTAAAAAATTACCATCAAAATAAATAAAAGGCAGAATTTATACAAAAAGCTTAGTATGACTTACATGTTGTGTAAGGGGTATTTCAAAAACCACATCCGAGGATGTATGGGTAGCACTCACAAACTTGAAAAAAATGACAGGACAGAGCCTCAATTTCACCAATTTATTTGGCCAAACTAAACATCATAACATATAACATGTAGAGTAGCTGATGCAGTTCTACATTCATACACTGACATGAAAGGCAGGTCATTCTCATGTTTACACCAAAACCAAGTTGTTGTTCCTGAGGTAAAGTGTTTCCCCCCACAAATTTTATACAACACAACTGGTGCTTCTTGAAAATATGAAGCAAAATGTATGAAATGCAATTTTCTGTCAAGCGTTTACAGTCTATTAACAGCTCAAAAAATTTGCAGTGCCTCTGAGTCTCACTTTTTAAACCATGAAGGATGTGTTACAAAAAGCACAATAGTATGATTTCATGTGTCAGCAAACTATATAGGAGTATTGTGAGCTACATACCACACTATCAGAGTTTAAAACAAATTGAAAGCCTGCCACTGCATTAGCATTATATATCAAACAATACAGCAGTGTGGCATTACCAAAATTCAGCTTCATTTAGGCTATAAACTATCATTACATTCACAATCCCCCACAATAGGCCGCACCAGCAGGTTGCAGCTTCAAAAATTACAGCTACCACCTACCATCAAAATAACTAAAAAGCACAGTTTATACAAAAAGCACATTAGTATGACTTACATGTGTCAGCAAACTACAGCAGCAAGCTTAGCTATATACCACAGCATCACAGTGCAAGACAGCGGGGCTTGGTCTTGAACAATGAAATAATTTCATCATAATCCAAAGTGTCTGTCAGCTCCTTCTCAAATGAAAGAATGGATAAACTGTTCAGTCTGCCTGTGAGCATAGTTGCCCTTTTGCTTGTTTTGATCCGGTTAACAGTGGAAAACAAGTGCTCAACTGTGCAGCTTGTTATCAGAAGCGTAATGAGTGCCCCAAGTAAACAGTTAATGTTTTGGAAAATGTCTTTGGGACAAGAGTCGAGAACCTCGATTAGTGAGGGAAAAGAATGACCCCCACTTACATTTCTTTTTATGCTGTACAAATACAGTCAGTTCAGGGCCTTCAACTGAGATTCCATAATGTGCACTTGGTGACCGCAGTTCCTCCATCTGGCCAAATCAGTCCGACGTCGGCAGCAAATACTTATACATGATTATGGTGGGTGTGCCAGCTTGAGATTTAGATGGCACAGGCACATCCGGGCACACCCTTGGCCACGCGGGTGGCTGAAACTATGAGTTGCAAGAATAGTGTAAGGAAATAGTACACAGTATGGGCAGATACTTGAGATGTAGGATGGAGGGTTACTTGCTGTTCAACACTTACTGCAGGTCAGTGTTCCTGAACATGAGCAATAAAAACATTTCTTGGGATTTTTCCAGCCAAATGAGCATCAGTGTGGCAGCGTTAACCGAACCAGAACGTGTCCTCATATCCTCATAAAATCCCTTTGGGTGCTCTCACAGTCATCTTTTCCATATTTTCCAAAGCATTTTAAAGACGCTGTACATCGCTGTGAGCCTGTGACATCACATTTCAGGCCAGGACAAACTCTCATTTCTGGCTGTGGGGACAGTGATGCATGTTCACTCGTATAAACTGAGCTGTGTTAAGCAAGCGATAAATATCTATAACATCTGAATCTACGGACGGACAAGAAAAGGGTGGATTTAAGAAAGAGGCCACTTAAATCACAGTGTGATTTCCCAATGGGGAAGAAAGGATAAACTCTATGGGATTTCTTGCTGCATTTTTTTCCGAGTTGAAGTTTGCCCAGCAAACGACCTAGTGCCACGCGGTGACACACCACTTCCTCCCAAGAATGATTACCTGCTGAAAATAGAGGACCTACTTACCAACCGCTTTTTCCACCTTTATTTTGTTTTGTGTTCTCTGTTTTGCTCCGTCTGTGCTAAGCTAATCACACAGTTTTACTTTCTCAGGGTCATGAACAGACTCTGATGAATTGCCTAATTATATCTGTAGAAAACTGCTGAAACAATAGCCTGACAGCTCAGCGGTTTGGCTCTGAAAACGGCTGTCACTGATTATTTTGAACGGAGGGCATTATAACTGCCTTGACTGTCTTGTGTGGTGCTCTCCCGTATTGCCTGCTATAAAATACATCAAGGTTTCGTATATCATTTCACATATTCTTTTAAATATTCACAATTCCCTTTCATTATACCACTGTTTTGGACTCCTTCAACAGCAGGAAAAGATCCATGCCATTTTATCTTCTATTTCGTATTTTGCACAGGATCAGGCCTTCACTATCTTTCATTAGAATAGAATGGGAGATGTAGATAATGTAATGGATGGGGCAGGTAACGACACATGATGTTAGACGATCTATTAAAAAAGATAGGTCATCCATTTTCCATTTTCCAGAGGTTCTCTTACCTTCATGGAAGCTACTTAAGCATTAAAGGGAGAATTCACTTTGTGCTCTTTCCATTCCAAGTTGTAAGAACTCATTATAAAAAATTGGACATGAAATTGTAAAGTGAAAGTGAAAAGAAGAAAATAGCTTGTACATGCGCATTGCAAGGTTAACAAATCTGTAATGGGGTGAACAAAGCTTTTTGTCTTGCACATTGATTGGAAATACTGCATAGACAGCTTTCTCTTGGATTACAGCACTTATAAGGCTGTTTTCTGCCCTTTTTTGTTGGTCATGGGAGCTTAGGGAATACAGTCTGGGAGGCTGTAGCTTATAGAGACTGGTGGTAAAGCTACCCAATAACCGTAGCAAAGCAGATGGTGCAAGGTTGATTAATTATTGTTCAACTTGCCATGCTGAAAAGAAAATAACTTTTGTAAAATAATGTAAAATGGGTGACCTATCATTACAAGTTTACAGCAGCAGTGAATGTCTTTGCTATATGGCCATAGTCAGTTTCCTCCAGTTGAGGAGGATTTTGTTGGACAGGTGTGAACCTGATAACATTTGAATTGTCTGCTACTGCTGTTGAGTGATATACTCTTTTTCCACAACAACCACCGGGAGTGTGAAAGATGGAAATGTGGGGAAAGTGGGTTGTAACAGCTTGCCACCACACACACACACACACACACA
>OMOV01013338.1:3571-17229 GCA_900312565.1 Beryx splendens
TGACTCACTCAGTTTGTTCTCCTTTTCGTCCTCTGCTCGCTCTCTCTCTCTCTCTCTCTCTCTCTCTCTCGCTCTCCCTCTCCCCCCCTCTCTCTCTCCCAGGGCTTCCACTATCCCCTCTTCATGACGTTGGTCCACCTCACCATCATCTTTTGCCTGTCGGCTCTGACACGGCAGGCCATGCAGTGCTGGACAGGGAAACCCCGCATCATTCTCAGCTGGACCGACTACCTCCATAAGGTGGCTCCCACAGGTGAGGATTTTGGCTGACTATGAATCTGTCTTTTACGTGATGTGTGTGGGTGCGTGCAAGAACGCATGCTTGACTGCGTGTGTTTCTGATGTCCATGCCAGCGTTGCAAAGCATATGTCCCGTCCACAGTTTCTTCAGTGAGGCGCTGTCTGTTCATAGTGTGTGCACTATCTACTAAAGCTGTATGGTGCTCTAGTCAGTGTCAGATGTCAGAGAACAGAGGGAGCAGGGGGGCAAGGATTGACAGTCCGCTCTTATCACGTTGACTGATTGGCTAAGCTTTTGGTGAAGACTAAAGTCCATATTGATAGTGACATTACATCACACTTGTCTGGGATTAAGAGATTCTAATAAATGCACACACTAAGAAACCCTCATAAATGAGCATTTTTGCTTTATGTGCTATATGGCTGATTAAACAGCCATTGTGTAGACGCTGTAGACGAGACTACCCATTTTCTATTTAGTCCTTAATCAGTCATGGACAGAAGGCTGCAGAATATACTCTCTATCTTCATGTCAGAATGTCCCGTTTCAATTATAAATGCTGGTATTAGTTGTTATTCAGTTATATGTGAATTATGGCGAATGCCTTCCTTTTCACCTTTCTTACACTACTGTCTCGTTCACAATGCTTAGTCACAACATAGGCTACGCCTTTATAAACACAGTGACACTTCAGTGACATGATATGAATATCTTTTCTGCACGATGTTGGTCTTGTTGTCATGATAGTGTGTTTGAGAGAGTCCTACACTCTGTTCCTCTCCTCCAGCCCTGGCGACAGCCCTGGACATTGGACTTTCCAACTGGAGCTTCCTCTTCATCACCATCAGTCTGTAAGTTTGTGCATAAACATCCATAACTGTACCTGTGAGCAGCAATTCTGCAACTATAATAAGTGAAGATTTCTCATTAAAAAAAGACACTAGTTGAATTAGAAAAAGTAGTGAGTGGGCAATCGAAGCCTTTTGTTGGTCCTGAGGGGACGTTTTTAGGCAAAGGGTTAGGTTTAGACTTCTGGTTAGGTGAAGGTAACCAATGGAATGTCCTTGTAAGTACAAATGTAATTGGAAAAGTGGAGGGACTCATGGAGTTTTTTTGCTTACAAGTATTCTGTGTGTTACTCAAGGTACACCATGACCAAGTCATCAGCCGTGCTTTTCATCCTCTTCTTCTCCCTGGTCTTCAAACTGGAGGAGCCGGTGAGTGACCGTTTGTTTCAACTTGGAAATATAAACTTCATGTTAAGCAGGGGAGACTGAGGCAAACTGAAATGTGACGACTTATGTTAAAGGCAAATGTGGCACTAAACGATCGGTTTGTGGTCGGCCACACAGCGGCCAAGATAAAACAATCCACAATCCATGTAACAATGACGCTGGTGGCGGTGCGGAGGAGGAGAGTAATTCATTGGTTCAATATGGTACTGCAGTGACAGAGAAGAGCAAGAAGCAAACAGTATTTGGCTGAAATTAGACAAAAGGCTGTAAGTGCACTCAGGAGCATTAGGGCTTCCTCTTTTCTGGCTTTCACAATTGGACGTGAGTAAGAATAGAAATTTCACCTTGAATGACTGTATCACGGAAGTACCGTGCTGATACTTGCATGCTGAATATGTACCGAAGGCCGCATAGCTCCTAACAAGTGTTAATGGTCATTTCCTCGTTTCCTCCATCTGTGCGTACACTCAGAAAAGGAAAGGTCCTCAACGACACCAAACAGGGATTCTTTAGCTCCTAATAAAGCGCTTCAAGTAATCTTACAAGTCGCGGTCGAAGCGCTCGCTGAGACTTCCAAAATGTTAGTGCAAAGGGAAGAAATTACTGTTCAGTCTGTGGTGTGAAAAATTAGATCAGCGACTTAAAACCTTAAACTGAACACAATTTGTAAACTTGGGTGATAATATTTAAAATGTAACTTGCTCAGTGGAAGTAGAAAGAATGGGCTTCCTTTTTCTTGATAAGCTGATGTAACCCAAACACACAGAGCTTTGCTTGCGGCAGGGTGTTGCTCTCGTGTCCAGACTGAGAGCTAGAGCCACGGCCACATGGTGGTACTGTATAGCACCGTTACAGAAGCAAATGGTTCTCTGGTCCTGTTCATTAAAAACAGAAATTTACCACATAGACACTTTGTTCCCGTTGGTGTTGTGAGAAGGACCATTGAAGAGCTAGATAAAAATAGAACCGATAACTGTTCTCAGTGGAACCATTACACTGCCAAAGAGAGCTATCAGCGGCTCTTTTTTGGGATCATTACACGAACAAGAGAATCACTGGAGAACCATTACAGGAACCCACTAGGTGCTGTATGGAACCGCTAGTGATTCTTCAAGTGACAGTGAGGAACCATTTAGATGCTATGATGGCTCTTCAAGAAGTAAAGACCTTATTTGCTACGGTCGATACGGTCTCGATGGTAAAGACTGTGTAGTGCTACTAAGTTCACAAAGAACCTCTGAATAGCCATCTTGAGTGTAGAAACAGCCTCCTGCTGGGGACATTTTCTTCTGCCAAGCAGTCAAATGCATTTATTTCTCTCTTATTTTAGTGGAGACCAATTACATATAAATCCAGCAATTATGTTATGAATAGCAGCTAAAGACGGGACTGAATGCTAATGATTGCACTGTATTGTGTTCTCTAACGGCAGCGCTGACTGAAGGAAAAAGCTGCTAAATGAGCCTTGGTAAATGCAAAGCATTTATTGTATTAGTCTGGGCAAGGGAACGGAAGAATATGTACCATAAAGTAAAGCTTTAAGAGTCACATGTGGAGTCCAGAAAGTACAATATAGGGAGGGGAACAAAAATCATAATCCTCTGGTCACTTGTCAGAAATATAGAGTTAGAACAATAGGACTTATGCAATATTTGGGATTTCTAAAATATATGCAGAATATAGCAAAATGAGGGTATGGGATTTTTTTTGCAATGTTCTGCAGCCTTTAAAAAAAACATGGTCAAATAGAAATTTTCGTGAAATGCAGACAGAATGAGAACTGTTTTAAATGAATCGTCTTAAGGTATGTAGGCATTTGCTTTTGTTGTTCGGTTCATGCTGTTAACATTTGAACACATTTTTATTGCAATGAAAGAAAATAAATATATCTTTACCTGTAGCCTCCTTTGTGCTTAATACAAGAAATAATATAATAAAACAATAATAAAATGCTACCATAGGGATGCAGCTTTTAAACTGAAAGAGATTATAAACTGCCATAAAATTGTAACTCATATTAACTAATGTGAATAAATTAAATTAAGGTAAGTTAAACAACTCCACAAGTACATCACAACATGTATGATACAGTCACAAATATGGAAATGTATTTTTTTAACCTCTACATTATGATTAAAATTACTAAAGCAATCCCCTGGCAACATATATATAACATATAAATAAGAGATTAATTTTTGAACTGTATGCACTGAGATTACTTATAAAGAGGAAAACCTAAATTAATACATTTTTTTAATCTCATCTTCCCTCGTGTCTCTCCCTGTCTCTCTCTCTCCTCTCCCTCTGGACCAGAACCCATTCCTGATCCTGGTGGTCTTGCTGATCTCCAGCGGTCTGTTCATGTTTACCTTCGAGTCGACCCAGTTCAACATGGAGGGCTTCATCATGGTGCTGCTGGCCTCCTTCATAGGGGGGATCCGCTGGACCCTCACTCAGGTCCTCATGCAGAAAGCAGAGCTGGGTCAGTCGTGAGTCGCGGCTCTCTCGTAATGTTTGTACAGTGCGGCCCCCATGACAGCGAAGAGCTCAGTTAGCCTTATGCAAAAGTCTCTTTTCATACTGGTAATTTCATACCGCTGTGATGCATTTTCATGTCCTGATATGAATAGTGGCTTTCAATAAACAACATTCTGCTGATTCTCGGGTAGAGAAATTGTTTAATTGGCCACACAAATTAATGTCAGTTGATAGTAATGTAGCTTTCAAACACTGTGAACTAACGGGCCGTTCGCCTCTGAGTAGCCTGTGTTTGCAAAACTCATGACCGCAGCAGCACTTCACTGATAGCACTCATCTGCTCACACAGCATTCAGTTGTTCTCTAGTGTATGGAATCCACGGCAGTAGAGAGCTTAATGATATTTTGTTAAACGCAATATAAGTAAGTTTGGCATTAACTGCCACAAGGGGTTGGATTGATTAATGACATGACGGCTCCATGTTTTCACCGCCTCCTGTTTAACCTTGTTTTTCCATCTACCTCTCTTCCAGGCCTCCAGAACCCAGTGGACACCATGTACCACCTGCAGCCCCTCATGTTCCTGGGCCTCTTTCCCCTCTTCCTTTTTAACGAAGGTGAGGCGTTGGCTTTGGCTGCAGGTTGTCAGCCTCATTCTGTTCTGTTCAACAAAACCCTGTAACCCTAATGATGGTATTTTTTCTTACATTTCATTACCCTCACTGTTAATGTGCCTTTTTGACAAGCAGCTGTGAATACAGTATTTCCTCATTGTTTCACATCTCTGTCCCCATGCTCTCCCCTCTGTCTGTCTGTCTGTCTGCAGCGGTGAGCCTCAGCACGTCAGATAAGCTATTCCGTGTGACGGAGCTCTCTCCTCTGCTGTACTCGCTCTTCACTCTGAGTATCGGCGGGGTGCTGGCCTTCGGTCTGGGCTTCTCAGAGTTCCTGCTAGTCTCCCGAACCTCCAGCCTCACTTTGTCCATAGCAGGGATCTTTAAGGTCAGGATCACATGCCCTCCTCCGTCCTGTTCTTTAATTCCGTCCTTCATTCCCTTTTCCTCCCTTACACCTAAAGTACATTGTACCCTTTTCCAGCTCGGTCTACTATATCCTCCCTTGTATCCTCCTTCTGCTTCTCCTGTAGGAGGTGTGTACTCTGCTGCTGGCAACACGTCTGATGGGAGACAGGATGACCTCTCTCAACTGGCTGGGATTTGCTGTGTGTCTGGCTGGCATCTCTTTGCATGTGGGGCTCAAGACCTACTACTCCAAAAGTAAGGGTTCATTATACTGGTTTTAGTGTTGAATTATTATTTATGCTTGTAAGAAAATATCAAGAGTCAATCAAATTATCAGATGATTTATTGGGGTTGAGATGACAGTATTATATAATTCTCTAGGCAAACAGTGCACAATATAGTGTACTCATTGTATACTATACTATACATTGCACATTCTGTAATGTCATTTTTTGTTTTTCCGCCAGATAAAGGCCCTTCTCTAAGGCAGCTAAGCGGTAAGAGTCCAGAGCTCCAGCTGCCGTTGCTGCGGCAGAACGGACACGAGGGCGAGGATTCAGCTGCCGACGAAGACGAGGAACAAGAAATCACTCTGCACTGACGTCACGCGGCGGGGGGGGGCCAACGTAGTGTTAAGATTGTTTTCGTAGTATTTGAACGTTTCCCTTGCTTTGCGACTCTTCCTTCAGATGGTTTCAAGTAGTGGAGTCAAAGAGAGGCTGCAGGGAAAGGAAGTGCTTTAGGGCTTCCAAAGACCTTTTTTGGGGTTTTTTGTGTGTGGGACACACCACCACAAAAAGAGGGGAACAAACAGCTTGTCTCTTCCACCGACCACTTTCCTTCAGTCTGGGTGTTCTGTGAGCCCCGGGCGTCTTCACCAGCTGTACCGTAACTGTAGACTGTTTGAACGTGACACAAGTTATGAGCTGTTGCCTTAGGCGAGCTTCAAAAATGTAGCTAATAACATGCAAGTGTCAACAAAGTATGATGTATTGAAAGATGAATAGTGTTAAGGCATTGAAGGGGTACCTTGACATGTTGAATTGGGAGTGGGTCATTTTTCTTTACCACTTTTTTGACACTTTTTTTTGGGTCTAAATTTTGTCATAGCTTCCCAGAAATAGTTTGAATTGTTGGCATTCCTTGAAACCAAAGGGGCACAGCTAGCCTTAAGCTTGCAGGAAACAGAAAGACGAATGCCCTGACTTTTTTTTCTCACAATGTGACGAGTGTCTGCCGAAGGAAACTTAACATTTAAAATGTCAAGGTATCTTTTTTAATGCGTAGTAAGAGCAGTGTTAAACTAACATCAGGTGACGAGAATTCTTTTTGAAAAGTACATGGCCCGATCTCCAACAAAAAAACGACATCTTTAAATATTTGACATGAAAAACCAGATCTTCAGCTCTATAATAGACGCCCTCTTGGATTCATATATTTGCGGAAACATTTGCAATGGTACGTGTGTGTGTAGAGTAATGAGAGCTAATAGACCATCTAATATGAACAGACTGACCAGGTCTGCTCCAAGTGATCCTGGTGTCGAGGCCCTACACATGACATATTGTAAAGTTGTCATTCTGTATGGGTCAGACCTGGACTGATGCTCGACCCTCCTGAGTCTACAGCTCAGAGCAAGGTGACATAAACGCCGGTGTGTATCGCACCATGGTGATGGGCTGGAGGGACAGAACGATGTCCGGTTTAACGGCTGAATTGCACTGCGCACATGGTCCACTGCAGAAGCCTCAAGGTGGTTTTTATGGCTTATGTCCTAATATTGTGACATACTGTATCAGGGAAGGAGCCTGGTGCTTTTCATAGTACAAAGGCTTTGTGCCGAAATTGAAAACGAACGATCCAACCATGTGGCTCATTATTTGACGTGACGTGACTAAACCTCAATGTGCCTTGTTTACTTGAGAGCAGAGGACCACTAATGCTCAAGGACATTAATTTAAAGAGCTAATTTAAAAAGCAATGAATTGTGTTGAACCGGTGATTATGTAGCTGCTGAGTTAAAAGCCATTCAAGAAATCTGTTTGTGAATGTTGAGATCTTCAGATAACATGTTTTTTTTTGTGTAAAACAGCATTTTTGCAATATGATTAATAATAAATTAAGTGAAAGAGAAGAAAGAAATCCTTTTTGTCAGTGCAGAAGTTCAATGGATTCGTGCAGTACTGAAGTTACATAATATGCAAAGTGATCCTTCGACATGTCATGTGCTCGTCGTCTCCATGCGCTGCCATATTAACTCGGTTACATTTCATTGCACTCTTGGCCGACCATTAGATTTACCCATTAGCAGTCAGGATGACATGCTAGTAGCAGGAGCTTTCATCATCGTAACTGAGTTTATTTAGTATATAAACTCTTGATTAACCGTAGCCCTGCAGGGAGCACATGTCTCATTAGTTCTGGCAGCGTGAGAGTCTACCGCATTCACGGATGAAGAGGTTACTTTCAAAAGAAATTAAATCTGGATCTCCGTGTGGAAAGTGGGTTTATTATCCTGCAACGTCCATCGAATATGCAGACAAACGATGTATTCCTATTTTCAGACACCAACCCTTATTTTTAGAATTGTAAAATTACGTTAGTGTCTACAAACTAAATGTCTTTTCCCTCTGAACATGCTTCTGAGTAATCCAACATGCTTCTGAGTAATCCAACAAGAAATCACCTATTTTTCTGTGAAGCTTCTGTAATCTGATTACTATGATTTTGTAATAACATTACATGTAAATTCTTAATTCCCAACGCTGCACCTGGTGGACCTGATCAGGCTGGACTCCTGCATCAGATTATGGTTATGCACCAACACAGCTGTTTGCATATTATGTCAGCGGCGCAGATTAATGCAGTCTTCACTAAAAAAAAATATGAGCATGAGATAAACCAACATTCTCTCCAGGCCATTGCTTTCATCCCTTGATGATGAGTGCTGAATATCAACCCAGTTTCTTTAATGTGTTGCCGCGTGCCCCAGCCTGCAGTTTTCAGTAATGTAGCAGTCTGACGGATGATAGGTTTAGAGAAGTATGAAAACACAATCCTATGGATACTATACAAATATCACAGCATCCCTATTGGACTATTCAAAGGGAATTGTTATTGACAGGAATTATTAGACCACAAGAAATATTACGGGGATGTATATTATAAAAAATATATTATTCTTTTACTATATATTATTACATTATTATTATTACGGGAACTAGAAAAGGTACATTTAGAGAAAAGTTAGCTGTAGTAGGCCTAGTCGTTATAGTGATAGAAGTTGCAGAGATACCATAGGATACCATACCATTAAGTACAATAAGGTTACTATAAACTATAAGTCACTATAGGAATATTATGTTTCACTTTTTTTTAACTGTCCCTCCATCCTTCAGCACTACATGACAGTGTCAATGCCTTGGATTGCTACAAAACGTCATGTGTTTATTATGAATGTAAAAAAAAAAATGTTCTCATTAAATAGGCAAAGGATTTTGGTGGTGGTAGGTCAATTTTCTACAAGAGCAGATAGTTATTCTATAGCCTAATAGATTTTAGAAGGATACTCTCTAGCCCATACGTATCACAGGACAGTCCCTATGGGAATATTAGGCCTATAGGACTTCAGTGATGCTATATAGGGGCTAAAAATACCACATAGGAATACACCAGAGTTTTTAATCAGTGTGGGCGCTCTCTCTCTCAGATGCTTCGGTTTGGCTTTGTTTGCTCCGGAGGGTTTTTATAGTTCCCTCGGAGTGCCACGCCCATGCCGGGGCAGCAGGAGGGCCTTGTCCCGGACAGCTCTCAGGTTTCACCCTGCCGGAGGAGCTCGGCGAGAGATAGGACCTGAATGGGGGGGGAGCTGGCTTCACAGTTTAGCGGAACTGGTGCGTGTTGACATCCCACCTCTGGAATGCTCTGTGGAGAGTCTCTGAAGGACTAAACCGGGACCCACCAAACAGCCAGGTAAGGACTCACCTGTCCGCTTTCACCGTGTCGTCGTTGCGCTGTGGTGTTTCTGTCAGTGGACCTCTCTCTTTCAGCTCAGGGAAACGTCAAATATATATTTATATATAGGCCTAAAAACGGGTAGTTTGATTGGCTAGTTGTCTGATACCGTAGTTAAATACCAGGTTAACGCACACCTGTGACCGCACAACACTTTTTTAAAGTAATAGCTAATTTAGATGTTAACCGAAAATCACCACACACATCGCCAAGTAGGCTATGTGTCGCTTAGCAACCACGTTGTTTTGCAAGTGTGCTGTTCACAAACTATAACGTTATTGCTTGTTGGGAGATAAATAATTATTAGTCATTATTATTTAACTAATATTGATTTAAAAAACAAACATTTTTAGCATTTATGTTACAGAAGCAAAGCGCCGTCATGCAGCGCTTTACAGAGCAGCTCAGAGGTGTTACGGCGCGAAGTGTAGTAAAACCTGAAACCCAAAACCCTCACCTGGTCTCAGTCACTGCCAAGTAACTTACTGCCTCTAGCGGCTAATTGCTTTAATCACCCCCTTACCGGTAGGTCCCCAATATCACTCTGTCGCTTAGCAACCACTTTGTTTTAGCTGCTGTTCAAAGACTGTATTGCTTGGTGGAAGAATAGCCTAATATTGAGCCTTAATAGTATTTATCATCAAATATTAAATCAGAGTTGTTGATTTTTTCTTTTTTAAAGCACAATCACCGCCATTTCATAAAAGCAATAAGGCCTCAGGTGCCTTATCTCCTTAGTATAAAGGCATAACTTAACATGCATGTCATAGAGTAGGCTATAGGGAATGTGCTGGCTTCTGCAGTCAAATCTTGGTATAGGCCCTAATATGAAAAACAGATGAAATCCTATATTACTCCTCTATTCCACAAATAAAAAGGTGGATGAAGTGAGTTCAGGTGGGTTTACCCTCCACTTAATCCTTGGCTATAAGAAACCTGCCAGTCTTACCAGTCAGCAGTTGTATGACGTGATTGAGCATGAGATTAAAAAAAAGCAAGCCTCCAAGGGCTAATGTTACACACTTTTCTTCTGTCACATCATCACACCTGGATGACCTGAAGAGCAGAAGAAGCTTAATGAATACTGAGATTGTCGTGAGACCACATTGATCGCCATTGATCACTATTGAAGTTGGCAACTGAATGTGATAAAAACTATAGATGCCCAGTAGTACGCATGTGGGACATCAGACCAGTATCAGTCTTAAATAATGGGTAATGGAGAATTTCCCCCAAAGTCTATAATGTGATACCAAGATCAACAAATGTCAGTTATAAGTAAAAGTGAAATATAAAATGTTGCAATGCATAGAAAGCAGCTGAAGCCAGTGACCACAAAATGAACGGAGCCTTTATTGAATAGTTAAATTGAACTATATGGACTATATGGACTAAATCAGTATAAGCCAACAGTTTCATTCTCAAAATTGCAAACCAAAGTTACTGACAGTGGAAAAACTTGCAATGATGCATCACTAGTAGTACTGATGAAGCTTGTATTTCCCCTTCAGGAGGACTTGGTTATTTTAGGCGAGTGTGGTGGGTGGTAGGTTTGGCTGCATGCAACCAGACATTCAAAGGGGGTCACACAGGGAGGAAACTCCACAAGCCATCCGGCATGTCGACATGTTCATCCACTGGCATTGCATAACAGTCACCCTCTTTTCCTGTGAGTGTGACAGACAGAGAGACAGGCATGTGTGAAATACGACTGCAGTACAAACTCAGACTTTACAACAAGCAGGCAAGCAGCTACATGTGAAGCATGAGAAAAGGAAAGGATGAGAGTAATAGTCACGTCACGTACATGATGGGTGTATGTCCGCCGGTCTCGTTGGTATTAGCCTTAAGACAGGCTGAAAGTCTCTCCGTGGTTTGATGCTGTCTTTCAATGAATTGTATTGTCTCCTATTTACAAAATCAGAATGATCATAACACTGAACATGTTTATACTAGTGATATTACTGTTTATTGTGTATCTCACAGTATACCTGCAGTGTGTTTCAGTCTCCTCTTAACGCTTCTCACAAAGTCGTACTGACCCCACTGACCTCCACTCTACTGACCGGCCCCAGGTCATTTGTTTTATCACTTCCCTCTCTGTCACAGGTCTATGGACTATGCTATGATCGCTGTGCTACCGCAGCTCCGTCCAGTTTGCCTTCTTGGTTGAACAATGTTTTTATTCACAAGGGCAAAATGTCAGAGGAGTTTTTTCCTTGCTTTCTAAAGAGCATCTGCCTACACAAGTTGGACTCGGTTTGCAGCAGTTTCCAGCTGAAAAACCATTTCAGAAATAAAATGATAGAATCCATTTGCAATCTCTTTTTTTTGCAACCAGGCCTTTAGAATCAACCCTGTTTCGGACTGGTGCACTTGAGAAACTCTAAAAAAACACCCGATGGAAAATCAGAACTACATGTTTTTTCCCCCTCAAATGATCTCATGAGGCCCGGGTTGAGAATCTCTGCAACAGGATTATCAGAGTTGTCATAAAAGATTAACTTCTACAGGACTTTTGCTTAATCCAAAACCTCTCAGGACTTCAGTGTGGATGTTAACCCTTATTTAGCCAGGTTGTGCGTTGTGTAAGTGATGGCCTGAGTGAGATACTGCAGGGAAGCTGAGGGTTACACACACACTCACACTGAGCAGCTGAGATTCATGCTGTTTCTCCCATGGCAGAAAGTTAGAGCTAAGTCCCTTGCACAAGAGCAGTTCGCTCATTTTGGTATTGTTAGGCAATTCTTTATTCAGACAGTGGGGAAGCAGCAAGGGAGACAGAGAAGATAAAGATTTGGCAGTATTTGATCCTAGGCCTTCCTGCCTCTGGAAGCCGTAGACCACTTACCTATCTCTCTATCCATGTGCACATGCATAAAAGCATTTATAAGACTCTTATATTGTCCTGTAATAGGATCCTTAATTATTGTACTCAAACATGATTGGTTCTAAATGGGTCGATGTATTTTTGAGCAATTGTGGAGGTTTTTCATGTTAGATTCATGATGGACTTCTCTTCAGAACTCTTTTCTGTGTTATTAGACATTTCTGGGTTATAAGACATTTCAGTGTTATCAGACAGTGTGCAATGCAGAGTGACCGGAGCAATAGGGGAGAAAGAGGGGATGGCTGACCAAAGGTTGTGAGCTGTGTTTGAGCCCATGGTGTCAAAAGAACATAGTACAACCCTAGGCCTACAGTAGGTCTTCCCTCGATTCAGTGTTTTGTTTTGCTTTGTCATGATAAATGATATTCAGCAGTTTTTTGATTATCTTATCCAGAATGAATTTCTAGATCACCAACAATAATAAGCAGTGCAAGGTTCCAGGTCGAGGTTCAGTTGAAAACATTGGTATTCCAGACAGAGGTGTGTTAGTGTTATGGCCTCTTGAAGTGTTGTGTGGGTGTTAATATTACAGCCCTGTGTGTGTGTGTGTGTCATTAGCTGTGTGAAGTCTGAGGGCCTGTAATGGAGGAGAGCAGTGAAGCACCTGTACCGTGAGTCAGCCGTAAAAGAGTTCCCATGGGAAAAGGTGACAGGGCTCGTTTTGTTGCTGTCAGGAGAAAACCTCATAACTCCCCTACACAATGAATTATAATGCTGTATGTGCGCTAGAACCAAAACCAAGACCAAAACAGGAGCAGACCTACAACCAAAAATGACCCAGACGTCCCCAGCTACCAGTGCTAAGATGAATTAGGGGAATACAATGTGCAGTACAGCGTGCGCAGATATAACATTCACACTATTATTCTTTCCCAGTTCTCCAGGCTCCACTCGGCTCCATGCCCCCTCACCTCCTGTCTTCATCACCAACATCATCATCATCACCCTTCTCGCTAATGCTGCCCTGCCTGGTCACTTTCCTCCTCCTGCTGGCCTCAGGAGTCCATGGCCAAGGTACATACCCTTCATTACCAATACAACACGTTTTATTATTCAGTATGAGGCCTCATCTCCCCATAGATGCACACGGAGAGACGGGGCTAGCTATACATGCAAGCAGGGTACACACTCCCTTTGGAGGACTCACCTCCAAATAAATATGGATAAAGCTTCATAATGCTAACAGCACTGACCCTAAAGAAAAATCGCTATAATATTCCTATGTGTGTCTGTGGTACTCAATAGTCAGTTTATAGTGACCTTATCTTACTGAGTGGTATTTATCATTTTCTATGGTGCGCCATACCACTGTAAAATTCTCATAAAATGTATTATAGAATTGCTAAAGCCCATGTTCAACCAGTACGGTACACATGGCCGTTAACAACATCTCATAATAGCCACTACCTTTGTGCATTTTTATACAAACATCCCTATTTACAATAGTCTAATTTCCTCCATAGTAAGTGATGGATATGTTTATTGTTTCGAGGGATACAACAAGCAATATACAAAAAATAAATACAATAAAAGGATAAAGGAATTAGTGAACATATTGAGCGTTCTCTCTACTGCCGTTTTATAAAATCAGTATGTGGCGTGGTGCAGTCCGTTACAGTGATTTTAGAACAGCTTCGTAGAATTTTATAATGAAGTTTTTTTTCAAAGTTTTATAAAAGCAATAAGCTGCTAAGTGTGGTACTGAGTGCCCGACTGCTCCTCTTAGCTTTTCTAAAATCACTGTATAGCACAGCCTCGTGTGGCACACATACTGAGCT
>OMOV01013353.1:0-14987 GCA_900312565.1 Beryx splendens
GTCCCTCAACCTGCCCTCCACACGCCACAACAACCCCGACCTCCAGAGGGGCTTCAAGGTGCACCCACGCTCCCCCGAAGACAGGCAGAGATGGTCGCAGGAGCAGGTGAGCTATTTTTGGAAGGGGAAAGGTTCAGTTCAGTTCAGTACTTTATTATCCCAGATGGGAAACTTGGCTTGAAGTCAGGAGTCAACACAAAATTTACAGATCAAGATCGACCAATACACCTCAGAGGGCATGCAAAGAAATGAAACACAAAATCATCAGGTGTGATATCTGCTATAATAGTCACTTGCACTTTGTTTTTTTCACTTGCTTAATCAGCAACCCTATTGGCTGTGACTTGTTCGGGTCAACAAAGAACATGAAACCTACACACTAAAGATCTTTAAATGAGGAAACAAGAAAATATTTTACCCTGGTGTGTCTCAGAAAGACAAATTTGGTAGAATTTAAGATGTTTTGATTTAAATGGTGCATTCAGTGCACAGAAAGGCCCTGATAAAGATCTGTGCCAGTACAAAATGAGTTGACATAACAAATCTTGTTATCTGATCGAAGACGAGACTTCTAACTCGTTTGCGTTTGAAATCACCGGCTGATCTGGTTGTGCTGTTTTTTTGCGCTTTGGGCTAATTGCATAAGAATTTGTGGGTGTTCCAAGGCTGAGGCGCAAAATAAAGGGAGGGCTTTATGGAAATTGGCCGTGGACGTGATTTATCAAGAGCCGGTGGCCTTTATCATGTGATTGTGAGTGGAATTTAAGACCTGGGAAAAGCACGTCGTATTACTTTGTGCACAGGATGGCTCCACCGAGGCTGGCTCTGACCCTGACTCTGTCTCTGGAACCGGCTCCGAGATCAAAGGGGCACAGTCATCTACAAACATGAAATCATTAGACTGCATCACTATTACGCTTCCCATTAGGTTTAAATGAGTATTTTGACTTACAAATGCACCATTTAAACCTCAGTGTCAGAGAAATCACACTCAGTATGCAGACTATTACCTAAATATAGAAAGATGAAAACTTGCACGCTCTTCTCTCAATTGACCTGCATTATGAGCCAATGTCTCAGCGACACTGCCTTTATGGAAACAATGCAAGCTAAAAACGTTTGTGCATAATAACTGTCATGACAATGGAGAGGTGTGTGCAGCTTCTCCAGCTATATTTAGCCATGCACAAGGTATCCGTCCCTCCCACACTGGCACCTGCGTCTCAGGCTGGGTCTCTTGCAGTTGCTCCTCCAGGGGAGTTAGTGGCTCTTCTTCAGAGGAAACACCACCGGTAGCTCGTGCACAGGCAAGCAGTTTATTGGTGTTTATTGGTGGCACTTTTTTAACTTTACCAAATTACGCTTCTGGTGCCCAACTGTATTCACTTTATTTGTTATATTACTGATAAAACGTCATTTCTTTGCAGCAGAGAACTCTTTGTATGCCACGCACACTTCCAGAAATGTGCTGTTATTTTGCCCATCATTAAGTTGCTGCAAACGGGTGCAAAGGTTGGCCCTTACATTCGCGTAGTCGCACTTCTGCTCAATTATCTGCGCCTTCGCTCATTTCCATCCCCTACTTTAGTAAATACTGGTACCAATTTCACCCACAATTACTTTTGCGCTGTGTCTAGAATTGTGCCATGTTAGTAGATCTAGCTCAAAAACCTCTGGTCTTCCACATCAGATTGCTAGATAATGAGAAGGAGAATGATCCAAGCATTTTTTCAGACTCTCCCCTGATTCTTCCAAAAATAGCTTTCAGTGATAAACATACTGGTGGCTTTTAAAAGCCAAGATTGGTTGAATCCCCCACTTTAAGCCAGTGAATCAGGGAAGTACTGCACCGCTACTTTATATACAGAGAAAGACACAAGGACGAAACGGAGGGAAAAGAGAAATGCTTAGGGACTGTAGGGAGTGAGCCTGCGTGAGGAAAATAGTGCCGACAACACAGTCAGAGCCTATGCAGAAGATGTATAGCCAGACTATTTTAAGGCTCCGGAGCAGACTCTTACCATTGGACATGATTAAAAGGAGATTTGTGGTCAGGAGACAGAGAGATGACTTACTGGTGGCGTGTTGCTTATTGCCATCCAGAGAATAGCTGGAGCCTCCCCCCTCCCCCATGCCACCTTGAGATCTCCCCCTCCTCATCTCTCCCTCTCACAGACCTTCAAATACACACACACACATGCACGCACGCACACACACACACACACACACACACACACACACACCCAGGTTCCCCATCTTCTAAAAGTCAGATGGTGAGAGGAGGAGAGAGAGTGTCTCCTGCGGGCAGCATGCTGACACACACCTGCTCCACAGTGTGCACATGTGCATGCACATTCTTTGTGTGTGGCACATTGGTAGCAGTGAAGTGGGTCAGACAACAAAATTAGATTAAACTGGAAGCACGTACAGTACGCCGTGGAGTCAGATGACTCGCAGACTCAATCGTTTAGTCCACTGTTATCAGATGAAATGTTCCGTCGGGCTCTTAGTGCATCACTGTAACGTGACCCTTCAATGGACCAGGACAGCAGTGAATTTAATGAAAGCTTTGCTGCTCAAAGATTGTCCTTACTTTGCTGCACACAGTGGACCTAAAAGATTGTTGGTGTTAGAAGAGCTGCAAAATACAAGGAGCTCACGGCGTGCTGGTACGACGTGTTAGAGTACATTGCTCTGTATTGTACAAGTATTTTAACTATTAAAGGTGCTCTGCGCAGCATTTTCATTCATCAGTTAAATTAATTGTGATGCCTTGGTATAATCACTGTAACAAATGAGACCATGGCCACATTTCCCATAAACCCAATGTGGAGATGATTTATTGACGTAAAAATACTATATGTAGCTACGGCTCAGCGATACAGACCAAATTTGTGTCCAGATAATTAAAAGACATTTTTTCAATATCGATTTATAACGATATCTGCTGACATACAAAATCATGTTAACTAATCAACTTGATGTTCATCGCATTGATTCGCATGGACTTTTAAAATACAGTAATATTCTCTATTTGTATCTACTGTTTGTTTCAGATGGCTTTATTTTGACATTTGAGATTTTAATTAGTATTTGCTTTTTCTCATTCATTTAGAATGAGAGAATTGTGTTTCACAATAGCTCAATATTATTTCTTTATGATATGATTCTATTGAAATATGATATCTGATAATACTAAATTATTGGAGAAGAATAGATTCCAGCAGCACTTGCAGTAGTGGGAACAAACATTTATTAATCAAATAAAAATAAATACTAAATGAGTGCCCAGCCATTAAAATGGCTTCTTTGATAAAGGTGAAGGCGTGTGCAGAGGTTGAAGTGGAGATACAAGGTCTTCCTCCACACGGATGCGGTTCTGCAGAGCGTAGAGGATTAGCATTCCATCCCGCCAAACAACAAAATGAATCTGATTAATTTAATGACTGTTTGCACAACTGAGTCAGGGAACATGCTGAATACTGATCCAGACTTTGGATTCAGCTCCCTGTTTGGAAAGAGGGCCAATAATGTTGTGTCCGTGGTAATTAATTTCAGTTCCAGATGCACAACAGCACAGCCCATTTCTTTGAATTTCACCTTCGTACTGCTCGTTACTGACATGCCAAAGAGGCAGAAGTTTCATTACCAGGAGGATTTCATTTCAGCTAGTAATACATTATACAATTTAATGTTATAAGAGTCGTTACAAGAGGGGCTACAAGATGGCTGTCTAGGGGAATAACTCTAAATGTGTCCTCTCTAACAAAAGGTGCAGCCTTCTGCTGCATGTGTATGGAGCCCGCGTGTTTGTGATGAGAGACAAGAGGGAAAGGAAAGGGCTTGCTGGAGGAAGAGTATAAACAGCAGAGCGTACTACTTGTTAGCTTACAGCAGTACAAGCACGCTCCACCATGAGCAACCAGCTCCTTCTGTTCTTCTAATGAACAATCCTCAAGACATCAAACAAGTCTGGCATTCAACAAAACAGGCAGGCAGGGGCAATCTTCATTAGCAGTCCAGAAGATTTGCACATTTCAAGCACATATTCATACGAGGCCACGTCACCTTTGAGTCACATGACTTTTCCACCAATTCAAACATCTGCTACCCGTTCCAATCAGCCAGCATCAGAAAAAGAAAGAAGAGAAATGTGCTGCTTGTGATTGACTTGTGTGCCTGTCAATCAATTTGTGCTGAATTACTCCTGTTCTATTGTATTTTATTTTATTGTATTGTATTGTATAGTATTCTGATCTGTTCTCTTCTTCTCTGTCCTGTCCTCTATTCTATTCTATTCTATTCTACTCACACCTGTCCTCTGTTGACTTCCCAGGTGAGCAACGGTGCAGAGCAACCCAGAAAACAGCAGCGCTCTGACCTCAACGTCCCCCTAGAGAACAACAATGTACCAGAGGTACGATGATATTGGATTTTGTGTTGCAGCGTTCCTTCATTAGCCTTTAGATTTGCACAGCAAGGGCTAGATTTCACATTTTAGACATTAGATGATATTGTTTATTTGTGTGCGTGTGTGAGAGAGAGAGAAAGGGAGACTGTCTGAGTAAATGAGTAATTGTGTAATTACAACCTCAGCTCATGTCCTTCTGCTTACGGCGTGATAGCGTACTGGTAATTGAGCAGCGTGTCTCCTTACAGTTTTATGAGAGCCATTTTTCACCCAGATGTCTGCAGTGGATGTGTCCTGTTCAGGCTCCGCCCACACCTCCCTGCCCACGGGCGGAATAAGCTCCGGCGAATGTGTCGAATGTGTAGTGAGCAAGTCAGAGGAACCATTAGCAGAGAAGGCAGCAGGATGAGTGTTTGTATCTCAGCAGAACCCACTCAGCCATCGCTTTCTCTGGTCACATGAGTCACTCCGACACGGCTGCAATTCACAGCTCTCTCTGCAGCCGTCTCCCCTATAGCTTCCCCCTCCCTCCTCCGTATGCTTCCTCCTCATCAGTTCCACAGGAGTCTGGTCTCCCTACACCTACTGTCGATGTGCCCTCGCTTGAACCCAAGTGCTCTGCTGAAGCTGCTCGGTGTGCAACAATAAAAGACGCGGGATGCTCATGAATGCCAAAATAAAATAGATTGTTAAAAAATTCAAATTTGAGGCAGCAGGGTTTAGGCCCCTTGACATCCTCCCTGCTGAAGCATTCTGGAGCAAGACGTTTAATCCCAACCAGCTTCAGAGTGGCTGTCCTGTTGCTGCACCTGCACTCTGACGTCCCTGGAGCGAGGGCCAGTGAAAAGAGAACCCAATAAAGTGTCACATTATATGATTACTAATGGGGGATCACTTGTTTCCTGCCTTTTTTGTTCCTGGCCACATCCCTTATTCTGCTCCCCTTCAAATTTACTCATCTCTGCCAGCGGTTCAGCCTTCCCTACATCCAGAGAGACATTAAAAGAAGATACGTAAATGTTAAAGTTATCTTGTGTATGGTGTCAGTGGTCTTCTAAGCCACGTGAAGCTGTTTGTTTTACATCTCAGCAGTCCAGAAGGCTCACATTTTACCTGATAAACAAGCCAAATTTGCCGCCAAGTTTCATTAGCTTGGATTAGTCTAGCCGGTATCAGGGTGGTTTTCTGTCTAAGCAGCAGTTCTTTGCCTAATGTCACAGCTTAAATTGACAATCACTGGAGTTTCAACTCTGACAAACCTCCCAAGCAGAACAAAGCCGTGAGTTTGACCTGTGTCGTCATGTTTGTCATCTGTTGTATGTTCTTGATTGGTTTCTTTGCTGTGGGAGTCAGTGGGGAGTGTAGAGACATGCTGAGTTCACTGCAAGCCTGTTCTCAGAGCTTCATCCATCATCATAGCCTGTTTTTGTTTTCCAGCCAACAAAGAAGGCTGCGTCGTTCCCCAGCTTCGTTGATGGTAAGATAATCCCGTCCCTACACCTGTCTGGTGATGAAATCAGAATATCCTAATTGCATGGAATGATTCCAAGGATTTCTTTGCTCTCAGTCTGGCCCATTACAGCTTTGATATGAGTCTTCTAGCACTTTCTCTCCCTGTGCCTGAGAGCTGTCTCTGGGCAGATGCTAGACCTAATGATGTGAGAGAACAGAGGCTTAGCTGCCTCTCTGTTCCTCAGATCATGACAGTGCATTGTGTCCCTGAGTGGGTGTCTTAGAGTCCACATCTACATATCACAGAAGCAGATTAATCTCAGCCCTCCCTCCCTCCCGCCTGCACTGCACCTTCCTCAGTTACTGGCTCTCACACACTTCCAGCGGCCATCTTGCTGCTCGATCCCTCCCAACCTGATCCCAGTGTTTCCCATGAACCACGGTGTTTGGCTCTATTTAACCACACAGCACATTTACTGTGGTGATTACACTGCCCTCTCCATCCTGCACCCGTCCCCCTCAACCTAACAGCTCTCTGTCGTTCTCCCTTTCTCCCCATTAATCACCCTGTGTTCTTCCTCTCCCTGGCCCAGTCCCAGGCCCCTGTGAGCCGGAGGACCTGATTGATGGGATTATCTTTGCTGCTAACTATCTGGGCTCCACTCAGCTGCTGTCCGAGAGGAACCCCTCCAAGAACATACGCATGATGCAGGCCCAGGAGGCTGTCAGCAGGGTCAAGGTACTCAAAAACACTCCCACACGCAACTGCACTGACACACAGACACATACACACGTGTGTGTGTGTGTGTGTGTTGTTGTTTTTTTATGGCCTGAAAATTTCTGAAGGAAGCCAGAATCATGCTGGCAATGTACTTCTGCTCTCTAGCTATTTAAATTTGTAATGAAACTGCATTTTGAGAACATCTGTTAATCTGATATATTTCCTGTTGAAACAGGATATCATGGTGGGACAGACTGCAGGGAGGGATCATTCAAAAGTGTAAAGCAATGGGATATATAGGGATAGGTAGGGAGAGAGAGGCAGTTCTATTTGATGGGGTGGGCAGAGGGGCGGGATTGATAAAAAAAAATCTGTGATAGTTTTATTGGTTGGAATTTGTATGTACAGTCAAAATGAATCCCAGCACTCACGCAAATGTCCTTCAGGTACTTTTATTCATGGCACGGGCAGCACAAGCATACACGCTGATGAAGGCTTAACGCTGAAACGCGTACGTTCTATGCTTGTGCTGCCCGTGCCATGAATAAAGGTACCTGAAGGACATTTGCGTGAGCGCTGGGATTAATTTTGACTGTAAAGAACTTTCTTAGACCGTGCACCTGCTAAGAAATACTTTTGAAGCTCGAGTTGTGCTCACATCCTCTCCAGTTGGAATTTGTATGTACACAAGTCACTGCTAAAGATTTTGCGTTTTCCAGGAAATAAAAGTCATTTGATTTTGATATAACAATACAATAATATATATATAAGAATTAGCTAAACAGGCAAAAAAGTCATTTTTCATATCAGTGTGACTAAAATAAATAAGCTGTCATTTTCCCACTTTGCTGCTGTGTTTCTCTGGTAGAGTTACATACATTTCGATCAGGCGCTTTGGCGGCCCGTGGTGATATCCCCCTCTGTCTGATTCTCAGCTCACCTTTAGAGGATTCTGAGTTCTCGTGTCATGTTGTGTTTGTTTACACCGCAGGAGACCGCGTCCAATCAGCGCTGTTGGTTTGCTGTGCTGTTCTGTATGAATGCAAGAGCATTTTACATGGTGGCAGTTCCCTCTCTTCTCCCCAGAGCGCCAGCGTAATGCTACAGTCCCCTTGTTGTTGTTTAGGCCCCATTGGTAATGCTCTGTCATAACACACTGACACCCTGCAGAGGAAATATGTCCAGCAGCTTTACATGGCTAATATGTTTGATCGTTTTAGTCATACAGTATCTGAATACATTTCTCACATTACTGTACATATCCTGCAGGGAGAAATAGATGTCGCTGCCTTTAAGCCATTTGTGCAGACTCAAGTGAACAAGTGAAACTGTAGAGAGTCTCTGTGTGATCATGAGGCGGTAGGAAGCATCTGCTGTTTCACCAGACAGCAATACTGTCCCTCTGAATACTGTTTTATCATTGCCGCTTAATAGTCATGAGGTATTTTTAGTTCAACTCAGGTCCAGATTGCTCCTTATTAAATGTTTATGGACATCAGTGCTGTTTGTGTCTACAGCAAAGCAGTTCCAGTTGTATATTAGGCATGAGTGGTCTGTCAGGACAGCTAAAGAACTTGGCCAGATGGGGCTGTGAGGCATGTGACTGACACAGCCGGCTGGGTAATGGGACTGCTGGCATGCAGACCTTATATTTCCCTCGCTGTCGCTCGCTCCCTGCTGCTCACTAACACGGTTCTGACCATGATGTTCCAGCGCGGTTTCAATGAAATCTCAGGGATGGTACCAGTGCAGCGCAGTGGAGCTCAACACGTATTACTTTTGATTAGCTTGATTGTTTCGCTCATCGCTGTTAACCACCTACAGCGCATGTGTTCAGCAGGGATATTCCAAACAGCCGTCCAGCATTTCCCTCTCTGCAGAAAAGCCAGGCTTTCAACTAGCTGGTGTCTGATTGCTTTTGACATTTGGCCATGGATACACCCAGCGTCTTCCTGCCAGCTAATCTTTTGTGATCACAAAACATTACGCCATGTCATAAAATGTTGGGCTTGTTGTGTGGTTATGGTCATGAAAGTGTATATCGCCACATGATGACATGAGGAAATGGTGGTGTGCTTTTTCATCCAGACAGAGTTGCTTTTATCTCCCTCAACACGAGCTTGGCTGCGTTTCTAAATATTAAATGACCTGCCCTATAGTGGTCCGCTGCTGCTCTAACACGAGTCTGCTTTTAGAAAGACACACGCTGTAATGAGGCTCGCTACTGAGGAGACGCATGTGACTATGGTCACTCAGTGGGACAGGTCAGCAATTACAGAGATGCACAGAGAGAGTATGTGTGTAGCTCAAAACGTCAAGTCAGGCTCCTTTTCAGTTTTGTGCATTACACCCGTTCCTAACCTACAGTGTTGAAAGCGAGCTGGAACAGCTGAAAAAGTAAGCAGTCCATAGTTTCAGAGGATCAATCCACAAACATTTGTTGTGTTGTCTTCAGTGACATTTGGCAGGTGCACCTCACCTCCCAACTGGACTAATACATCCTGTATTCCTGTATTCCCTAACCCTACGATTAATAAACCTGTAGGCTAGCTGCAGTTTGGTGGAGTGGTTAGTAGAATAACTTGCAGGTGGACCTATTCCACCAAATAAATGCTGTAAATTCTTTTACTAATTACTTTTTAGAGCATTACGCTGTATTATGATAAAGAATAAAGTCATACAAGTGTTTCTAATTATGATGTAGATACACATTTTCCTGAAAAAAGGAAAAAAGACTCAGGAAAAGATCGCTAAATCAAGTCAGTGCCACACTGGAAGCTGACTGGTTTCTGTTTTGTACCTCGGTGACACAGTTCGGATCACGTCGAGACATTTTCCAGAGCGATGCTGTCAGCTGTTTCCTTGCGCTATGTTAGGAGGCGGTGTTATGACACAGAGACACACTCCTGTCCTTCTGTCTGCCTCAGCAGCCGTAAGAGTGTGACTTGAAGTTGGCCTGTGGCCAGCCTTCACCCTCTGGCCTGCTGGCTTGTCTCAGTCTAAAAGCCCTCCTCACCAGAACGAGGATGTTAGCTAGCACCGTTTCACACTTCTCCAATCTGTGTTTCTCTCTCTCTCTCATGCACACTTTCCCTTCCTACAAAAAGTCTTATGAGTATGAAACCATGGCAACAGTTAGCTATCACCTTTTTGTGTTTTCCTTGGTTTAGGTCCATTGAACAAGAAGTTGCTCGTTCTGTCTTTGATTTGTCCCTCATGTGTGATTGACCAGATTGATTGTACGACAGTTGACATTCAATGTCTGACATTGAAATTGACACTTTAATCTTTGTGTGCACACAAAACACACATGCAGTACTGTGCAATCGCGTTCTTATATTTGCTCGGAATCGACCCAGACAGACGCGCACACACAGCCACGGGAAAGCAAAGATGTTGTCCTTGGCATTTAGACCCCGTAGTGCTGAGCTGAGCTGAGCGAAAGGGAACACAGTATGCCAGGTAACAAGCCTGTATAGTTTATTTATGCAGATCTTTTCGGCGTGATGCTCACTCCTTTTGATGTAATATTTATGCAGCTTCATCGCCCACTCACGCTTTCCTCCTATCTCCTCTCTCCTCGGCTCCTCCTCAGCAGAGCCCTAGATGCTGCTGAAAGGCTCAGATGTCTGCTGATCACGGAGGAGAAAACCCTCAAAAAGGCTCCTCGTCCCTTTGGGGCGTTTTTTTCTCTGCTCTCCCACCCACATTGTCTCGCTGGTTACAACTTGAACTCGGCACATCCAGTCTGACCCTGGGAAATGTACCTTAGGTCGGGATCATTCTCCACAGAGAGAGCGGCTGCAGCTCAGTTTGAACCTGACACAGCGGGGCCACCCAGCCCAAGGTCTAAAGATTACCATCGTCAGGTACAGAAGTTCAACAACTGGACTGGAATTACTTATGAACTAAGCAAGCACGCTGCTTGTGTAAAACACCGCTCCCGTGTTGGTCCAGGTTGTTCAATTCCGAAAGTCGTGACTAGACCTTGTAATTTTCCGATGTTGCCCCCAAGGACAAGCCCCGAGCGCACAGTCTAAACCCTCGCTCCGAGCTCCATCCCCTCCCCAGCCTCTCTGAGGTCTGTTGATTGTTTTCCACAGCAAGTCTTTTCTGGTAATAGCGTTTAGACTGTGACGCAAACATGGACGCTGATAAGAATAGTCTCCGATGGGACGTCTGTAATGCTTTTAGGCGAGGGAGGCTTTTCATCTGTCCCCTTGTTAGTAAATGAAAACCTCTGCACACTAACCAAAGACCGCTCAGATCAGGATGTCGAACCGATATGAAGAAATAAACACCTACAGCTTTATTTAGATGTCAAGAACACAGGAACAGTGTCAGTTCATCTTTGCACGCTTTTTGATTTGTTGTGTGAAAAAGAGCAATTATTACCCTCTGTAATTGCTGTTTTGATTTGTATCTGACAACCAACACGGCTGTGCCATCGCTATCTCCACAAACACACACACACCTGCTCTCTCTCTCACTCTCTCTCTCTCTTTCTGTCTCTCTCTTCCTCTCTCTTTCTGAGACCAACGATAGCACACCTGCTGTTTGGTTTGGGGTTTTACTGTCTTACTTTCTTTTCTTTACCTTCTTTATTTCCTCCTCCTCCTCTTCCTCCTCTACCTCCTGTTTTTGGTGCTCCTGTATCTGCTGACCCTGTCCCGTCCCAACGCCTGCCTGCCTGCCTGCCTGCCTGCCTGCCTGCCTGCCAGAGGGTTCAGAAGGCTGCCAAAATCAAGAAAAAGGCGGTGTGTAAAAATCAGATGAAAGGAAGAGCTATGGCCACCCGCACTCCACCCTCACTTTTCCTTTCTCATGTCACTTGTGGTGTGTGTGTGTGTGTGTGTGTGTTTCTGTGTATCCCGTCCCGTCTTCCTCTCACACACTACTCACGTTCATACATCAGTTGAATGTGGAAATATAATTCTCGGTCGATTGACTTGTACAGTGTTTTAAGTTGTTGGCTGAGCCTCCTTTGAAGCCAGATTTATTTCAGTCCATATTGCCGTCAGTGTACACAGAGCGCCATATCTTCACACTCAAAACCACATCGACATGAATTTATATGCGACCACTGTGACCATCAGGTGGCAGGAGAAGATTAGTCATCAGGACACCATGGGTGACTCTCTAGACTCTATTACAGAGCCGTGCAAAAGTATTCAGACCCCTTGACTTTTGCACATTGTATTTTGCTATTAAGTTAATTCGAAAATTTATTTATTCAGGATTTTTTCTGTGTTCTGTGCAAAGCTATTTATGTGAACGAAATCTATTTTGCACAAGTATTCAACCCCTTTGCTTAGTTTGGGCTAAACTGCCATACTAGCAAAACTTTGCTCAGCTTTTCAACTCACCGCCTACTCAGATGTCATATTTACTGGTTGTGAACAATATTTTTCTTTCAAACATTTTTTAATTTGTCTTTCTTGCTAACAAAGCTGAGGCCAGATGCCTTCACTAGATCTTAATGGGACTGAATGGGACTTTAGGGTGCAGGGTGGACTCTCTGAAGCACATTATGGGACACACGGTTTATTTATGGATTACATTACAGTCCACTCCTAATGACATAAGGGTGCAACAACACAGTGTTAGTACAAAATGTGTACGTGCTAAAAGAAGTAGTGCCCATAAAAGAGTCCTACTATTTTCTCCTGTAACTGAGCGCTGGATTTATCTCTATTTGGAACGATCTTTTTCAAGAGAATGCACTCACAACACACAAATACGCCATTTGTACGAGAGCCCATATTAACACTGCAAAGAAATGTTAATGTAAAGTAAAAAGAGACACGACATTGTTCAAGACAAGAACACAGTGGGAAATGTCAGCACATCACTCACCCCACTGCAAAACTTATGTCAGGTGCTACGACTATTTTTGTACACACTTATTTTTTGCACACTTTGTACTTACATTGTTGCTACACCCTGGTGAGTTTAATTATGTGTTGGGGAGATTTTCATTCAGCACAAGCGCAGTAGTTTTGGTTGATTACAACACTTCCATGGATTCATTTAAAAAAAAAAATTCCTTCTTCGTGTCTCACTGTTCTCCGCTCCACTGATGCTGAGATAGAGTGTAGAGAAGGATCATCTGTAAAAACCTCAGCTCCACCACCTCCACCCTGAACAGTTTAAAGAGCCGATATTGGTGATGTACCTTCCATTTCTGGTCCCGTTTTGCTGTTGGGTGGTGTATTTTTCTTATTCCTGCGGGTAACTGGCCAAGCGTAGGTAACGTGAAGTCGTGTTGGGATATTTCCAGCACCGCTACAATGGAGTTTGTCAGGAAATATGAGTGGTGGACATCAGGTAGAGAAAGGGCTTCTTTGTAGACAGGAAGAAATTCATCGTAGAAGATGAAGAGATACTGATTTCTTCACTGACAGAAGCCTCAATAGACCAGAATGCAATGCAGCCATGAGACATGTTGCATTTTGAGTAAGGGCCGTGGCCACGATCATAGACACGCCCCCAGTGTTCACAAACTAGTTGGCTGGCTACCTATCATTTTTCATGCCCATTTGTCCACATTTGCTTAAAAACAAGTTCACATTCCTTCTCCGGGGGTTGTCGAAAGGCATTCTGGGAACAAGGCAAGTTGAGGGAAAGTAAATTACAACACTTCCATCAGAAAATAACTCATGGAATGCAGTGAACATCATAAAAAGGTGCTATCTCGCAGTGTGAAGGTATCTGAGGGTGGATTTTTCCTGTACCGAGTTTCATCCCACGGCTGTCTGCTCCGTGTCATTAAGAGCTGGACTGTGCTGTTCTGCAGCTCCTGTGCTGCGCTTGCAGAAACCCTCAGTGAAACAAAACACGAAGACCACAGACTACACACAGGAGGGGGAAATGTTATTCCTCACATCGTCATACGCTTTATAGGAGTAAAAAAGGAAGTACTAATGAATGTTATTAACCACATCCTAAAATAAACGGTGTGCAATTCATTACATTAAATATTTCATTACAGCTATGCTTATGTTCTTTAATAATATTTTTAGGACTGCTGCCTCATTTTAAATGCATCAGGCATTTTTTAATTAAACAAAATCAAACATAATTTCATTAGTCTGCAGTGCACAGCGATTAGAGGGGAATGTGTGCAGGCGTGTGCTGCGCTGAAGCTGCATGGCATCTGCTGGCGTAACAGCCAGCTGGTAAGGGTTTAAGCGCTAAGCTGTTTCTTGCTGCAGCGCCAGCTCACCGTCCCCACGCCAGGCCAGTTGACCAGCACCACTGCCAAACAACTGTCCCGCGCGCTTTTTATGCCTTTCCCGCCTCACCTTCAGGCTTAACCCTCTGTCCCATCCAACCTCCCCGCAATTACCTAACTGAACCCCAAATGCAATGCATGCATGTGCCGTCGCGAACATGGCTGTTTTCATTTTGGATATTCTAAAATATCATTTACTTACACTACCAGTCAAAGGTTTGGACACACCTGATTGAACGTACTTTGTTTTTCATTATCTTAAAGCTGTTTTGCTCTAAAGGCTTGAATGCTTGAAATTTGTTTCTTAGATAAATATGAATAGTTAAGTTGATGCCTGTGTGTGAATTTCTTTCCAAAGCCTTTACCTTTCCATCAAGGCAAAGGGCGGCTACACAAAAAATCTAAAATATAAGACAGTTTTGATTTGTTTAATACTTTTTTGGTCACTGCATAGTTCCATTTGTGTTATTTCATAGTTTTAATGTCTTTACTATTGTTCTAAAATGTGAAAAATAGTAAAAATAAAGAAAATGAGGTTTGTCGAAATGCTTGACTGGTAGTGTGGATCGGATAAGGACAGTAGATAGTTATTGTTATTGTTATATCAGAAGGGGCAACCTTGACACGAGGATCTTTGTGCAGTCAAAGTACTTGAAGTCGTAGAGCCAGGAGGCGATCTGACCAAGCCACCCTGCTGTTTGTATCTCGGTTTACTGCAGAGCCCAGACGGAGATGCTCAGACGCTCACTGAGGTTGACCTGTTCATCTCCACCCAGAGGATCAAAGTTCTCAATGCAGACTCACAGGTGAGTGCCAGCAAGCACAGAAGACATTACATGTTGTTTGGTGGACGTGTTTATTCACCTGTGGGAATCAAGCCCTTAAAGCGATACTCCACTTAGTTTTAACATGGAGGGTATTTGGCACTTGACCGCCATGAAAACCAGAATATAAACTAGTAACCAAGACCGGATGCAGCTGGGACGAGTTTGTAGTGTTTGGATGAGGCCACGAAAATAGCCTGAAAACTGACATTTAACATGTTTGTGAACAGATTCAACAACAGATCCTGCATGTAAGAGAAAAAAGCAGTCGTTGGTCCGTCATCTAGATCCGGTCTCCCAAACAAGAACTATCTCTCCTAAATGGTATCCCTCCACTATGTTCTC
>OMOV01013420.1:12582-40724 GCA_900312565.1 Beryx splendens
AGTTAATTTCTCCCCTCCCCAATCGTCACATCCTCCACAAAGGACATGCATGGTGCATTGATGTTGGGGCTCTCGAAGTCATAGTAAGCTCCAATGGCTGCTTGTAAATTCCTAGGGCAGAAGGAGGAAGAAAGGTGATCAGTACAGACACAGGGAGGATTTGTGAAGAGGGAATCCTTAATGATGCAACAGCCATGAAGACTAAATAGGGGATCTACGGGATATTGCCTATCATATTCAGCATTTCCTTTACATTCATTTAACTGCAGTGAATTAAATCTTTCTTAGCATCGCTTTTTATTCAACTGCCATTTCCAGTGACAGATCTAAAAGTGAAAATAAATGTAACCAAAAGCCATAAATCCATAAATTGCAGCCACCAACTGAGATAACCAAACCAAGTGAGTTTCAGGATGGCTGCTGCCTGAGACATGCTTGCCATACATAAACCAGCAGTTTTATTTTTAGAAGGCCCGTTCCAGGGAAGCTATTACACGACATCACGTGACAGCTCCTCACACTACAGCCTACTGCTTGTGTCATCCTGCACAGTGCATACAAGGCCTCAATGGGTGTCATATACGCTCTGGAAAATATCATTTGTGGGGGGGGAAACAGTAACAACAAAGTTTCACGAATTAAATACCCCTTCCACATCGACTTTGCATGACTCAAAATACGCTGCAACACGTAATTTGTCACCGGAATCCCCATTTCTCACATCCTCAAACAAGCCTGCTCCCAACACTTTGCTCCCCATCGCTGCTACCTAACGTTAGTTGAGTAATCGGTGATCGAGATGACTTTGCACAGGCACAGTGAGGTAAATGTTCACCAGGCTTGCAACACTGTCGCACGAGCTTTGAGCTGCAGCCAGATAAGTGCAGGCGGCGCGTCGTTAGGTTACGTAACCTGGCTGCAGCTAGCCACAGGACGGGACGGGACGGGTCCTCCTCTCCTAGACGGCTGGCTGCTGAAATATTACATGCTACCGTTAAATAAGGGACGCGCAGCACGGTGCTTACACACACAATGAACCAATAAAAGACTGGGAGACAACATGAATGACCCTTTCTTAACACCAACTACCAAATATAACACACGAGACCACCAACAGTGATATAATTGTTGTAAATTAAAGTTGGGTTAACTACGACCTTCACAGACAGTAATCAGGAGCCAAACAACCACGAACATTAACAAAATTCAATTACTCATTTCAGGAAACCCCCACTGATTTATGCTCTTTTCGCCCCTGTCTTGGTGAAAGTTTCGGTTTGATACCTGCTAATGACACACACAAGAAATGTATTTCATAAGGGTGTATGCCAACCTAGAAAGTAGGTTAACCCCACGTCTCAAATAAAAAAGAAGGTAAGTTAAACAATTGAAATGTTTACCCTCCACGGAATCCCTGACAGGCAACCAAAAGTCAGAGACACTGGCTGAGCTGAGTTAGCATCCAGCGTTACGTTAGCTGACGCTAGCTGCCAGTGTGCCCACTCTTATCTAACGTCACATTAACCTAACGCCAACCTATCATTTACTGTATCAGCAGAAGCTTTCCTATTATTTAACCCATTTCCTCATGAGGCACAGGCTGTGTATCATAAGAACCTTTAGCTAATTAACGCTAAGTGACCACACACACACACACACACACACCGCAGGCCCAGCAAGTCCCCGAGCTCACCAGTTGGTCATGTCCAGGAAGAAGGCGCATCCAGCCGGGTTCAGCTGAAACCCAAGGAGCCTCTGAAACTCCGAGATAAGGATATCTTTATCTGTCGTGCCCATGCAGCTGAACTTCTGCATGAGCTCTGGGTCCAGGTCCAGATCCATGCCCTCCATCGCGGATTTCCCTGGACAGAGACAGGGGGCTTCTCTCCTAATTTAGTCCGAGGCCTCGGTTTGTCATAACAAAACTCAATAACAACGCCAAGTGCGCATGTCACATGATGACAGTTGTAGTACCTGAGTAGTACTACAGGCCCAGATGAGAGAAGGTTGACCTCTGCTCGGAGGAAGAGAAACCTTACCGACTGCGCTGAGTCAAATACAGTCTGCTTTATTGGTTTTGATTACTTTAGGGGCTGCGAAATTGTGGTATTCCCGACCCTTTTATTATCATAACCTTTGTGGTACGTTAGGTTGTGGTTTAGCTTAATTTATTCAAACCCCCCTGTCAAAGCTCATGCTATTCATCAGAACTGTTATTTTTGTCCACGGGAAGATGAAAAATGTGAATATTCTGGCTTGTTTTCTGTTTAAATGGTTGTCTTCATTATGAATATAATAATAAAAAAGCAATTAAACCATAAGTCTAGTTTAAGAAAATGCAAATGAAATGTTATTTCACCTAAACCTACCGATTTCTTTTTTTTTCTGTTTCTGTTTATTTAAATGTTAAATGTTCTTTATAAACGTTTATTTAAATCGTAACTATTGACCTCAGTGCTTTTTTATGTTACGAAGAGTAATTGTGATATTAACAAGTTATGCGAAATGAATAGTTGATTTTGTATTATATTTCAATTTAATAAAGAGCGAAGGGGATTTTTGTAATGACTACATGCAGCCAGCAGGGGGTGCTAGTTGACACTTTACCTCCCGTCGCTTCTTATCAAGAGTTACGCAAGTTACGTAGAAAGAAAAAGAGTGATACATTTTGTGCATTTTACGTGAGATTTACGCAAGGAGGAGGCTACATACGCTACTACAGCCAAGGAGGTTTAGTAGTACGAGGACAGCACTATGCAACAAACATGGCAACAACCAGCGCATAACCTTTTCTCTCCATACGTGTCGTCATCGAGCAACGGTGTTTTATTTGTCTTATTTCTGTTTTCGTTGAAATATTTTGGCGTGCTTCGTGGGATTTTCCTAACCACCTCCCACCGGATGCTCCCCCGAAAATCCAGCAGATGGCATCGTGTCTGTGACTAAATGTCTGTGTTGGAGGAGTGTGGGGCCAGTTGACGGGCCGGCCGGCGGGGGAAGCAGCCTGCCTGACGTCGCCCAGGCAGCTAGGCTGTAACGTTAACTTACCGTAGCGCTGTACCAGCGGAGGCTAGCAAGATGCGACGTGGAGCGCGGTGCACATTACTGAGATACCTGCAGGATAGTATATGTGCATTCAAGTAAAAAAGCAGCTGATATTGTTCGACACGAACGCAGACAGAAATGGCCGGGATTATTAAAAAGCAAATTCTGAAACATTTGTCCAGGTAAGTGTCATCTGTGACTGTACGTGTTAGCTAAGCTAGCCCAACTGGCTCACTTATGTTCGTTGTTTTGCAAACAGCACAGCTAACGTCAGTTAGCTAACAATATCTACTCAGATTTTCACACTACCAGATAGCTTAACGCTAACTGTTACACATGATAGCAGACTGAAGAGAGGAAGTTAGTCTGAAGACTGCTAAAAGAGTCTCAGTGAAGACAGCGAACCACCTTGACCTGATTTGAATCATGGTTTTGATATGTCAGTTTTCTAAGTTTATATGTGTGTTGAGGTGTGATAAAATAGGCTTATCTGCTATTTTATTTGCTTTGGCAAGCTGGTACAGAGTCTGGGCCCTGATGTCCCCCGTCGCCACATCTTTTCTAACACTCAGAATTACTCAATATTTCGGAATGGAAATGTAAAGAAAGTGAAATAGGATATCTGCTCTCATTTATAGATGAAAAACTTTCACTACTGCATTCTGAACTAGTGTTAAGACTTAAAAGGATGTCTGGTTGAGTAGCTGGAATTCACCTATTTTTTAGAATTGTCTATCTATCTGTCTGTCTGTCAATCAGGACAAAATCAGGATGAAATTTTGGAGTCTGCAGATAACTCCTGCCACCAAAAAGGGTATATAACTACCCAGGTTAAAAGTAGAGGTTTATCATTTATCATTTTATTGTTAATCTCTCTAAGCACATGGATAATTTGGATTAAACAATAACTTGTGAGATTGTGACAATTACGGAGGCAGTGTTTTAGCTTTTACAGATTTATGTTTTTTGTCCCCCCACAAGCATCAGAAGCCTTAACCATTCAAATCAGCATACATACACATTGGCTGTGTATGTGCTTACTGAGCCCTGACTTTGGAAAAAGGTTGTGTTTGTTCAGTTGTGTGTGTATGCAGTTGTTGGGCCAAGTCCTACGCAGAAAGATCCAAAAACACACCTTCAGCTGAAATTAACTGCATTGTAAAGTCTGCTTAACATGAAGTGACATGGAAGAATTAGGCCTACATCTGTCCTAAATTGGTAGGGAGTGTTACTAATGTTATATTCTTCACCTACAGAAAATATAACAGAAATACAGTTATACCAAGTTTTCACACACCCTGATACCGATACTTGTAAAGGTAGACATGCTTGCAACTCAGCTGTGGGTGCTGTTCCAAGCTTGTTCTTAATCACTAGACAGACGTTTTGTTTAGTAACCTACGTATCCTTACCTTGAGTTAGCCACATTGTGTATACCCACACAGACTTCAGACAGCCCTGACACTCGGGCAGCTCTAAACGAGTTTAGAGGAACACCGGGCAAGAAGACCTGTGTTAACCTCTGTGTTAACTTTGTGACCTGTTATCTGACATGGTATGATAAAAAGAAATACAAACGATTAACTGCCCTCTGCAAAGATGAAGTCTAGCTCTCTGCTGCATGTTGACTTGACTCAGCAAAGTGACTTGAGGGCTGTGGATGATGCAGTGATTGAGTCAGCACTGCTGCTACGGTCAGATGTGAAAAAGTTTTAGTAGAGGACAGCTTATGCCTAGAGATTAGCCAGCAGCTTGTTGTAATCTCACTCCTGCGGCACACAGTCAGATATTATGTTGCAGTCATCTTCAGCATCATGACCAGCATTGACTGCAGCCTTTCCTCTACACCTGGTTTCACTTTAAGCGCTGTGCCACTGCCCAGGAGACCTGCAGCCTGCTGCTGTGTGATGCACAGTCTCCCCTTTTGTAAGTTGTAGTGCTGCAATCATTGTTGCGTTCTCTGTTGCTGCATGTCTGGCAGTACTGACAGTTGGTAAGATATTTATTTTGGTGGGAAAGACGGTGTTGAAATGTGTTTTAAAGGTCTTTATTACCCCGGCTGAATGGGGTAAAGGCCAAACATGATCACTAGCCTGGACAGTAGACGTTTGATAAAACAGGGTTTCTCATAGACTGACGCTTATTCGCCTTGTGTTTCCTGTCTTGGTTGCTGAATAATTAAATAATTGTTTGCTCCTGATAGACACACAGTGGACACAAAGGTACACAGTACAAGCAAATTAATGTTTTGGACCGTAGCTTTTTTCTTTGATGGGCTTTAGTCCACGCATTTTAATATGCCCTTTTCAACTAGAAATCATCTCTGTTGGACATTTTCAGTCTATTTGGTCGTTCCATGATGTTCTTGATATTTCTTTGTTAGCCGCCGAATCAGTGACTTCCTTCACCGTCTCTTTGGGCAGCACTCATGTTGTCATGTATTTGTTTTAAGACTTAAGTCGTCCCTCAGTTTGGTGTACTCCTTTCCTCAGGCAGGACGATGACAAAATCAAATCAGCAGTGTTAACCAAGCAGACAGTACATCCCTGCTAGTCACAAGAATCTGTACGATATGGAAGAGAAGAAGAAACTGTCCAGCTACTATAATGGCTTTGCTCCAAACACACAAACGTAGCCTAAACCTTTCATACGACTTCTTCATCCACTGGTTGTATATTAACCATTTTGAGTGTGAACCTTTTCTAATCTTTGAAACAGATTTTTTCCTGTTGTTTAATAGTAAAACCAAGATATTCTGCTGCAGGTCAAGTTTGTACAATGACCTCTTTTTTTGCTGCCTTTGATAAGCTCTGGCATCTGTCTACTGCTTAAACCACGCTAATCTTTACAAGTGGCTTACTGTTGCCTAGTTTGATACATAAGAGCGCTACTATAGCCTTTGCTCTAACATACATCCTAAACTTCTTCTTCTATCCTAAAAATCTTCGATCTTATCTGCTCATCCAAAACAGAATCATATTACAAGTGCTGCACAAACTAGCCCAAGCTATTTTCTGATATGGGAACAATAACTGTAAGTTTGTTCTACACCTCACGATCAAACCGTTAAATGGGCTTGAAGAGTGTGTGAGTAATATGAAACGTTCAAACGGGGAAAGTAGTGGCCCAGTCTTTGTCCATTATAGAAGATCTGCGTGAACGTTATCACAACAGGCCGGCCATTGTGATCGAAATTGATCGGGGAGGAGGGTAGAGCAGTGGTGTTGGTGCTATTGTTCACTGTATAGGGCGGAGAACAACTAGTATGTGTAAGCTTGGACTGGCTTATCTGGTGCAGCAAGGCATTAGATTATTAGGTTAAATATCTTTGACAACTTGGACCACATTCACATATCATCTTATTACATTCATTTAACCTACTAAACTGTGACTCTAGCTCTTTTGTTTGGCAAATAAGCTAGTGGTTTTTCAGCAGTGTTTTGGGTTGGCCTCTGACACATTTTAAATTAAATACTCCATATTCTTATTTTTATTTTTTTATTTATCCTTTGTTTAACCAGGTGAGTCCCACTGAGATCGAAATCTCTTTTTCAAGGGACCCCTGGGGCAAGTCAAAAGCAGCAGCCAAAAATATTCTACCACATTTTTTTGATGTAGACGTGTCAGAACAGGGTCCAGTCATGGTGTATGAGTCTGTTTGCTCCAACTGCTTCTATTCCCACTACTCCGTGTTGGGTTGTAGTCTATTCCTGGCTGTCAATGTTGTATTTTAGCACATGTGGAGAGGTTAAGCCAGATGGAGGGTAGGTACTGCTGTGAGAATCTAGCCAAGAGGCTGCTCCAGATGCCCTGGATGACTCATTCAGTTGCAACACTTTTCAATTAGAGTACAACTCTTTGGCTCAGCTCGGCGTAACCCAGCTTCAGTTTTCACTTTTGTATCGTTCTATCTCCAGGGATCAAGTGAAGTATACCTTCTATAGTGTCAGGTGTTTCCTCGATAAAGCGTATTTCCAGATATAGCATGTTTTTCGCCCCTTAACCCCGCCCCCGCCCCCGCCCGAATAACATTTGATCTCATTCCTTTCTCTATAGGTTCACCAAGAATCTGTCCCCAGACAAGATCAACCTGAGTACTTTGAAGGGGGAGGGGCAGCTGTCCAACCTGGAGTTAGATGAAGAGGTTGTGCAGAACATGCTTGACCTGCCTACCTGGCTGGCTGTCACTCGGGTCTACTGCAACAAAGCTGCCATCAGGGTATGTCACTGACTAGTCAAACCAGATTGGATAGCTGGTCTGACAGCTGAGGCTGTCTCCCTTTCTAAAGAGTAATCCTACAGGTCCAAGCTGGTACAGAAAAAAATACATAATACATAATCCATGTCATTTTGGTAATTGTCTCATGTTTCATTTTCAGACAGAAAAGGAGCATTCTATCTTTTAATGTGGAAGAGCTTGCTTTTGAATTTCAGGGTAGGTTTAGTCCTCAGAGCCATTAGGGCCATAGAGGAAATGAGCAGTGGCAGCACTACAGATAAGCATTTCCTAGACACACCGCTGAGGTCAGTGTGGTTCTCCAGACCACCACTGGCTGTAGATAACAGAGAGGCGAGCTGTGATGCAGAGAGACACAAAAGGCCAGAGGCTAAAGAGATTGTGAGAGATTCAGGCAGGCAGGTGTACACTGAGCTATGTTTGGTTTAAGCTTGGTTTGTGTTGCCCAGATGTTCCCTTTAATGTCACATCTGTAACACAGCTTGTTTGAAACAAGATTTGGTCATAGTATGGCAGTAATGCAGTTACTGTTGTCGCCCTTGTGGTGATGTTTCATGGGAGCTTGATGCGTACTGTGCCTTGTACACAGTGAATGATAAACGTTGTGTCAGAGTGCTGTGGCAAGTGTTTATGATTGACTCAGTTGTCCCCTGCTGTCTTGTCTTTTTCAGATACAATGGACAAAGTTGAAAACAAGCCCCATCTGCTTGGTAAGAATGTTAAATATATTTCTCTCTTTCTCCAGAGTTATTTGTACATTTCGGCCATACTCTTGTTCCTCCCTCTGCCTTGTTATACAACAATAAACTGTCTTAGGCATCGCTCTGTCAATGTTCTCCATTGTGGTTTCACTTTTTGTTATACAGCTCTTTAACAAAAGATATAAGATATGTGCTCTTTGCTCTGACATTTGCAATGGTTAGGCTATTTCTGTATTCATACTTAATTGTATGCTGAGTATTATACTTTTCTCCTGTGTGCAGTTCTTGGATAAGGTAGAGGTGGAGATGAGGACATGTGAAGAGCCACGTCCACCTAATGGCCCTTCCCCTATAGCTATCACAGCGGGCCAGAGGTAAGCCTGCGTAAACCTGGCAGTTTGTCTTAAAACTGATGCTGAATACATTGTGTGTCCTCTACACGGTCAGCCCAGCGCCTTTGCTCATGTTCATATCGTGTGTTACTTAACAGCGAGTATGGCTTCGCTGAGAAGGTGGTGGAGGGCATGTCTGTGGTCATCAACTCCATTACCATCAAGGTGCACGCCCGTGCCTTCCACGCCTCCTTTGAGCTCTGGCAGCTACAAGGCAACAGCCTCAACCCCAAATGGCAGCGCAGTGACCTCCGCTACACCCGCATCACCGACCCAAAGAGAGGAGAGGTACGGCACAGCGTGCAGATTTATTTGTATTTTCTCACCACCAGCTTAACCTCTGTTCTGCCTGGATCTATGTAATGCCTGGATGTATTCAACGTTCCTGCCACAGAAACAGTGCGTGTCCACCAGGCCTGCAGTAAATCGTTAATAAGGCCAATTTCTTTGGTCTTTATCAGCCGCAGTGGCTCCAGGTTGAGATGTCTGACGTCTCTAAATGAGATCTCGTAATCCACTTAAAAAGAAATTCACGTTTGCCTGTGAGATGACCTTTTATTTGTGCTCTCTGCTCGTGTCAGAGAAAAACATTTGCCTTAACACAACAGCACCAGTCATGCCATACAAGTGCAGGAACATGGTGCGTATGGTTTTCTGTGTCCTCCTGTCTCTGAGGCGGGTGGTTTGATACACATATTCTCTCACTCAGGTGTTGACGTTCAAGGAAATTAACTGGCAGAGTCTGCGAATCGAGGCGGATGCCATAGAGAGTGAGGACCAGGACCTAGGTAGCACCCCGTTACGCCTCATCACCAACCAGGGACGCATTCGCATCGCTCTCAAACGCAGAGTAAGACTGTGTCACATTACTGTGGCGTTTCTACCATTCATTTAAGTCTTATAAAAGTTCAGAATATTTATTATCATGAAAAGTTGAGGCACAGCTAGATCTGTCAGGATTGCTTGAACTTAATAGAAATCCGAAATTATTTGTTAAAAACCCTTTATTCTCCTCCACGGCTCTGTCAAGGTCAAGGACTGTAACGTGCTGGCATCCAAGTTGCTTTTCATCCTGGACGACCTGTTATGGGTGCTGACGGACTCTCAGCTCAAAGCTATCATCCATTATGCCAAATCTCTCAGCGAGGCCATGGAGAAGTCTGCTCAGCAGAGGAAGAGCATGACTGCTGAGTCCCTGCAGGTCCTGCCCCCCTCCTGCCTTCCTTACTGATGTTTTCACCAAAAATTTAAAAGCTTCATTTCATCATTTATTGAAGACTACTTGCTTTAAATGCTTTAACTACATAAAAGTTCATAAAACAATGTAGCTTGAAAACTATACTCTCTTACTAGTATCCCTCCTGAGTTGTCATTTTATTAATTTCTACATAATTTAATTGATGTGTAATACAACAGTTATTTAGTACCCTCTCATGACAACACTTAAAGACAAATTCAAACCCATTAACTCTTAAAAACTCTTTCTATATATAGACTTTCTATAATGTGTTGTATGTATTATGTTGGGTTTGTTTTTGTGCTGCTTTATGATTTGTGTTGCAAGACGTTTCTTGTAAATGTACATTGTGTTAAATCTGCTATTCCGCTTGGGAATGTTGATCTTCTGCCTGTTCTATGTTACAGACTGCTCCTCCATCTCCTGGCATCCACACCCTGTGGTCAGAGCCCCCACCGCCTCCTGCTGGTGCCCCCAGCAACCTCAGTCAGTATTTTGAGCTGTATGATGTCAAGGAGTCTTCCTATCACACCTTCATATCCCGCTTGGACTTGCACATATGCAACGACAGTTCTTCAATGGACCCCGGTTAGTTGGATAACTCCCATTTTCTGCTTCAGCTAATTAAAAGTGCGCTTGTGTGCTCAAAGTAATCCATGAAATACACTGAATTGTTAAGCATTTGAACCGTAATTATCTTTTAACCCCCGTCATGTGGTGTTCCATAGATGAGCCTCCAGTACCGGGCTCGCAGGGCGCCATGCAGCTGACTTTTAGGAAGCTGGGTTTTGACTACTATCCTATCCACAGACCTGGTGAGTCTGATGACTGGTCCTTTCAGCCTCTCTGCTCGTAAGTTAACTGCTGTCTTCCCTGGGGCTCTTTTGTGCTGAATCCATAGCATTCACCCAGGACTAAGCGTAAGAAGGATTACTGTTCAAGCAGACTAATGGCTTGGGAGAGCGTGCCTAGTGCCATTACTCTCAGTGGAATTCCTGAAGTGTAGAATGTAGAGCAGCAGAATCGCCCCTGGAGCTCACCGTAAACTATACGATTATTACATGAGCATTGTTCTTGATCTGATATGGTCAATGATGCAGAGTTTTTTTTTAAATGCATGTTTTTACTCTACTAGTTGATTTAATGCAACTTTATGTTCTTCTAATTAAGCTAAATGGGGAAGAGGAAAAATGAATACATACACTCACTGACCACTTTATTAGGAACACCTGTACTGCTAATTCATGCAATTATCCATTCAGCCAATCATGTGGCAGCAGTGCAATGCATAAGATCATGCAGATGCAGGTCAGCAGCTTCAGTTCATGTTCACGTCAAGCATCAGAATGGGGGAAAAATGTGATCTCAGTGACTTTGACCGCGGCACGGCTGCTGGTGCCAGACGGGCTGCTTTGAGTATTTCTGAAGCTGCTGATCTCCTGGGGTTTTCACGCACAGCAGTCTCTGGAGTTTACACACAGAACGGTGCTAAAAACCAAAAACACCCAGTGAGCGGCGGTTCTGCGGACGGAAACGCCTTGTTGATGAGAGAGGTCAGAGGAGAACGGCCAGACTGGTTGGAGCTGACAGAAAGGCTTCAGTAACTCAGATCACCTCTTTACAGCTGTGGAGAGCAGAACAGCATCCCAGAATGCAACACGTCCGACCTGGAGGCTGCTGGCACTTTGGTAGCCGGTCGACACTGAGCTGAAAGCTGATACCTACCCAGTATTAGTAAGGTGTTCCTAATAAAGTGCTCCGTGAGTGTATATCAGTTGAATAATAAGAATAGTTGTTAAGCACTTTTCTACAAAGAGACTAAAAAGTGCTTTAACAAGTAAAAGCAAACATCATACCCATGATGAATGAAAACAAACAATGAAAAACAAGAGTCTGACAGCCCCGCAATCGTAACAGACCTGAATCGAACTCCGGTCTCCCGACAGAGAGTCTGCAATCTCACTGCCTGCGGCACACTTTCACCCACTTGACAGAAACTGGTGAACAGAGCAACTGACCGACAACGCGATCCATAGAGCCCCTGCTGTTGCGGGGCTAAAAAAATAAAACGAGTCAAAACAAGAACGCACTGTAACATTAAAAAAATTTGAATCGAGTCAAAGCAATGTAATGTAATGGTAAAAGAAAATAGGATATAAGATGCCACATAAAAGCAAGTCTATAAAAATACGTTTTAAGTAGTGATGTTAAATGACAGCACATACAGCATAAGCGCCTCAGACGGGGTTAGGGTTTAGGGTTTAGGGTTAAGGGTTAGTAAAAGCCTCCCTTTCTCTTAAGTGTAGAATACTGTCTTACAGAATACTGCTAGATTATAACTTAACTCATACTGAGGCTAGAAAGAGGCGGGGCCTGATGATATCTGTGTGTGTGTACTTAAAAGCTCTGCATAGCTCTGTGGTATCTTCTATTTTATCAGCATACTGTCTCTTCAGTTGCAGAGCATGTCAGATATTTGGAAACACTCCACTGTTGTTTCCTGTGGCAAAGTGTGAAACCATAAAAGTGCTTAATGACTTCAGGCCTGTCACGCATACTTCCCTGGCCATGATAAACATTTGAAAACATAAAGGAAGTGTTGGCTCAGGTAGAGAAGTCGCTGGATCCTCTTCAGTTTGTGTATAGGAGGACAAGGACCCTAAGATCATGCCAGGCTTTTATTCATAGATTTCCCCTGAGCTTTTAATACTATCCAGTCACACCTGCTTGCAGAGAAACCTTTCTCCCATTTTAAGCTTGATTCTAACACTACTGGATGGATACTTGACTTTTTAAATAACAGGTCCCAGGGTGAGAGAGTAAATGACTGTGTTATTAAGAGGGTGGACAACTATAAATACCTGGATGCCATTCTTGACAACAGATTGCGTTGTGAGCCTAATATAGATGTCATCACTTAAAAAAAGCGTCTCAACAACATCTCTTCTTTCTGAGAAAATTGAACTCTTCTGACGTTTCCATCGTCATGACGACACTTTTACAGAAGTTCTATTGAACCTGTTTTAACCTTTTGCATAGTAGGCTTGGTTTGAAAACCTTAACCTGTCCTCTAAGAACAGGCTCGGCAATCTTGTAAAGGTGGCAAGCAAGATGATTGGGGTGAGTCAGGCCCAGCTCCCAGACGTCTAGGAGAAGCAGGTCCTGAGGAAGGCCAGTGTTGGAGCTCCTCCGTCGTTTCAGAGTGCCTGCTAGGAGAACTAAGAGAGATAAGCTCTCCTTCATCTCAGTGGCGGTTGATAGGCGCAGTAGAGCACTTGCATACTCATAATTGCTTCAGTGACCCCTGACGTCATTATTCATTGTGTTTATTGTGTTATTTGAAATCCTGTCTGCGAACCAAATTTCCCCTTGAGGGTCAATAAAGGTTCAAGTTAGTAGCTGCCTTTCTGATACTGCTCTACTCCAGCTGACGGATGTCGACACTGGGAGCGCCACAGTGGAGCCATGGAGGCGCAGGCCCAGTGGGCTGGGAAACTGCTGCAGGACTTCCAGAGGAGGGCGGAGGCCTCTGGGTTTCCCGGGCCACACGCTGAGGGGCTCCACCCAGCCAGGGACTCCCCTGCAAAGACTGCTCAAGGTATGAACATTAACATAAACTGCAAGATTGACCTTGGTATGGGAATTATATTTCTTTCACACCTACCAAACATAGTTACATAGATATAGATACATGCTCAGTCTCTCCCTCCCTGAGAGAAATTCAGTTTTCACAGTAGCAGAGCTGAGACACAGTAGCCACCATCAAAATTTTAATAATTCAACATAAAGAAATACTGTATTTACCTCCCTGTACAATCACTCGCCTTATTAACATATCTAAATATTACACAGTAATCAAAATAAAAGCTGTGTCCCCACCCCCATACAAATCAACATATAACACAGAAAAAAACCCAAAAGTTTTATTCCTCTGCCCATATACAGCGTAAGAAAATGCACAAATCGTGAAAAAAAAAGTATGGAGAACATTGTCTATGATCTAGTCAGGAAACGGAATTGTCATTGTCACATGGTTTGGGTCGCCTTATATTGTCATAAAATTGTTTCTGTCATATATACATACTTCAGATTCACAGCCCAGTCCCAAGTGCCCCCCTGACAAAGAGCAGGCATCCAGCAGGAACTCCGTCACAGCACCTCCAGGGACGCCACTGAAGAGGCTGCGCTCCAGCTGTGTGGTGGTCAGGATGGATGACCTGGACATCCACCAGGCAGGTTTTCAACATCAACTCATTTGATTTACCTCCTCTCCCTAACAGCAGCCATATTCTTATTCTACGATTGTTATGCCCACTGTGACAAAAGAGGATACAGAGTTATGTCTCACTCTGTAGAAAAGACTGTTCTAATAATTCATCACGTTTTTTTTATTCTAATGTTTCGCTATAATACCTCAGCAAGAATACAAGAATCCTTAATGCGTCACGACACTTAGCTGCTCCATTGCCTTTCAGCTGAGGTGGAGAAAACCCCTGCCATTTCAAATTCCACTCCTGCTGCTTCTGGGGTTTCATTTTTTGCACACACACACACACACATTTGCGCACTTTCCGTCATGAGACAGTGTGACATTACCAAGGTTATTTTAAGATTTAAGATGCTTGTAGTTCCCCATTTGTTGGAAGTAGAGAAACAGAGGGGAGATTATTTACATTTCTGACTCTCCAATTTCATCATGTGACAGGAAGCAGTTGATGTCTTGAGCCAGTCGAGTAACACATCGAATACTTCACTTAAGTACTTGTGAGTACTTCACTATTCTACTTGTTGTAACCTCTTCACCTCTGTATCCAGGTGTCTACAGGGGGCCGCCACAATAAGAAGACCCAGTCTTTAATATCCTGTAACCGCAAAGTGCTGCGCTTGCCAGACAATGTGCCAGCAATCCACCTGCAGTTCACTGAATACTACTTTCCTGACAACCCCACCTTTTCAGGTATGGTCTTATCACCTATTTAACCCTCTTGTGCTTATTGTGCAAAGAAGCATCTCAGGACGATACGGGGCTCTCATTTTTGTAGCATATCCACCTAAAAAGTCATGCTACCTTTTAAAATGGTCCCTGTCAAATGGGAACCCCGTCATGCCTGGTTCTTGGTTGCTTGTAAATATTTGAATTAGTTCTGTACTGTACATCTTTGCCACAAATATGCTGTGGGGTTGTACAGGATCTCTACTTTTATTTTGGAGTACGAGTGCTCCTTTAGAAAAAACAAAATGTCGCAATAGATCACTGCAGTCCTCTCATTGCCATTTCCTCTGCTCCATCCTCTCACCTTCCCTTCACCTTTTGTTCCCTCCTTCCAGTGCCCACCTCCAACCTGTATGCCCAGCTGAACAGCCTCCAGCTGTGTGTGGACCCAGTCAGTGTGCTGTGGATCAATCTGTTCTCCAGGGGTCTGCTGCGCACCCTGGACCAGGTCAAAGCTTTCTACCATTTGCAAGACAGCAGCAAGGCTGAGGAGCATCTGGACGTCCGCATGGATGCAGCTCAGCTCAAGGTAAAAATGACAGACAACTGTTTTCACATAGTGAAGCGGTTCTTTTTGATTTGGGGATTTTACTATATGTACTGTATAGTTTAGGAATACTCATGGAGCCCATTACATTTCATATGAATGTCTCTGGATGTTATTAGTTGGTTCGTTGCAGACATTTAAGTTTTCTTGTTTTTTTTTCTGTAGCTGGTAATTCCCTTGGATTCTTCCATCTTGGACCATCCAGAACGTCCCCAGTCCCTCTGTATTATTGTACCCCAGATGGTTCTCAGTAACACCCGACATTGCCCCCATGGCACCAGAGCTGACCTCAACAGCACCTATGGCAGCTTCGCCACCTGCCCCTTTTTCCAGCCCAAGCCTGCCTGCCCCTTTCCCAGGGACAAGAGTGCCTTCCACCCCCTTCCCTCCACCTTCCTCCAGCACTCTCAAGAGATGGAGCCCCAGTCTCTGTTGAACAGGAAGCAGCTTCGGTCCCAGGACATCTGGTGTCTCAGTCTATCCCGTGTGACCCTGGGCTTTGATGGAGCTCGGCGATGCCCCAAAGGCAGAACCCAGCCCTTCGTTGAGCCCTTTGCCATGTCTGTGTGGATGTGCCAGCCCTCTGCCTTTAATCATGGTTTATTGTCTTCCCCCACCAGTCCCAACACGGCCCACCCGCCCTCTTCAGAGCAGGGGGCTCAGCAAGATGAGGCTTCGCTGGCCTCCTTCCACTTCCTAGCCCACGCCATCACTCCAATAAAGATGTGGCTCAACCACTACCAGTATGTGGCCCTGCTGAGGATGAAGGATGCCATGGCCCGCTTGGGGGAAGAGTTGGGACGGGACACGCGGGACGCTAAGCAGGCCCATGGCCAGCAGACAAAATCTGCCACAGTGTGTCTTGCCCTGCTTGTGGACTCAGTGGATCTTGGGCTCCTGTTGCCACCAGCCTCCACTGAGCCAGAGGAGGAGGCCCCCCATACCCCAGAGACAGACAGCCCCAGCATAACAGACTCTGACATCTCCCCCACTCATCACTCTACTGATCCAGGAGTCCTGGAAGACAGCGGGATAGGAAATGGCATGACCTCCATCAATGCAGCTGTCACTGTGTTTGATCAGGATGAACAAGACGGGGTGGTGGAGGAGGCCTGTGAGGCTGTAGAGGAGGGGCCAGAAGGGCAGGGGATGGTAACACAGGAGGATGGCGCTGTCCTCTCACCTCCCCTCTCTCCTGGACATCCCCCCGGCCTGTCCCGGGACCCATCCACCTTTAGCCTGGAGGGAGAGCTGTCCAGCGCCATTAACGCCACCAAGGATGTGACCAAAGATGCCATCAGTGCCTCTCTGGACCTGACCAAAGGGGCTTTCTCGATAACGAAAGATGCCTTCAGCATGCTGAGTCGTGGCTCGGGGATGAGCAAACTGTTCACTCCACAGGCAAAGTAAGTCTCAGTGATCTCCTGCTGGGCTGTTGGCAACACAATAGTCTGCGTTAGTCTGGAACCCATACTGAGCACCACATGCTTTTACTGGCTGTCCCTTACCACTCTCCCTGTGTGTGTGTGTTGTGTGCGTGTGTCCGTGCCACGTGTGTAGGGAACTGGTCCAGCGCTCAGAGGAGTCATCCCCCTCCTTGGCTGCCAGCCTACGCCTCCAATCTATGAAGCAGTCGCCTTCCCAGCATTCCTTTGACAGTGCGATCTTGGACGGCAGCCTGCCTGACGAAAACCTCTCTGTGGATAGCGATGCCAGTGACAACTTTGTTGTCCTCTTGGACTCAGGTGCTTAAAACACAATCTCTTGTAGTTTCAAAAGAAGTTTTTTTCTAAATTATCCATGTCACACATACATTTGTTTTGTGTTTCCAGAGTCAGGTGTGGAGTCCATGCGTCCCAACAGCACTCCAGTCCCTGTGGCCAGCCATGGCAGCCCTGCCCCCGGGACAGAGGGAGGCTCATCTGCTGACCTCAGCAGCTCCCTGTCCCAAAGTACTGAGGATATGGCTCAGGATATGGTGAGTTATTGTGCCCATGTGAATTGGACAGATCGATGGAGCAATGCCATTTTTGAAATAATGATAATAGTAAACAATTAAAATTTGCTAATGGAGTGAGATGATTTTCGTTAATAAAGTGACACATTGAAAGGAATAAAAAGATCTGCCTTACGGTATCTTGTTTCAAGAAAACAAATTGTCCAAATTTGTAATAATTCACTAATATTTCAGCAATATTTCAGCAAAAACGAAACATTTCAGACCTAAATCTAATTTAGATGTGATCTTATTGTGGTGTGCTCTCATTGCAGTCTTCAGTGTTGTTGCTGGTCATGAGTGGGATAGCCTGTATCGTAGAAGTGAAGGGAGAAGACCAGGTGGTGGCCGTAGAGGCCCAGAATGTCAACCCCATGCAGATCGGTAACGTCAGAGTATCGGACCTGCTGGCTGGTCTCATACAAGGTAACCTGGGCTACCGTTGCCATGCTGAACCTTTCCAAACCACACTACACTCTTGGAAAATTGTTTCAGGCCTCTTCTTCATTTGACTCCGGTCACTTAATTCTCTGTCTTCATATTGTTCCTTTTATCATCGCACTTACCCTCATTTTGATAACCAAGGATGGATGTTTTATGGTGGTGGAGGCCAACCGATGATGTGTATAGTCACAACACTGTGGGACTATACACAGTTATAAGGTACAAGTGTGCACTACTCTGAAGCTAAAGCACTCTATGCATCGTCTTTTATGTTGTATAAAATGCAGGCAAAAAAGAATATAGCTACTGTTGTGTTGAAACAAAATGCCTAAATATGCACGAAAACATTCACAATAAAATTTCTGTTAATCACAAAAATATTGTCCGTGTGACAGACTGAGATTGGCTAGTTGTACCACTTTCCTAGTACTGTCGTAAAATAAAATTGAGAAAGATACTTGCACTCAAACTTTACAGAACCTATTTCATTGTTACTACTGTATATGTGAGCAGTAGCTGCTTCATTATGCAGTATAAAGTTACACATTGTAATGTAGATGTACACTGTGGTTGGAACTTATGCACATTGCATACAGTACAGTGCATATGTAGCCAAAAAACATCACATGTGCTGAATTAATTTTCTGGTTGTTTAAGTGTTATCTTGAAATGATCAGGGCTTCACAGCCCTGAAACGCCTCGCTAACATTCTTCTACCTGCTTTGAAGTGATGGGATACTGTAAGTTTCCAACAGTTGTATTTACTTTTGTCTGTGACATTCATAGAGGTCACACTAAACCCAAAAAGAACATAACATTTAGGTAATACTAGCTGGGCTGCCAGGAGAAATGTATTTTCCAAGAGCTCCAGTAGTCTCTGTTCATTCACAGAAATGTAACTTGGGAATGCCAAGTTTATATTTACAAAAATACCAAATGCATGCATATTGAAGTTACGTAATGGTCCTGAGGTATGGATTAAGATTCTGGAACTTACTAGTGCACTTAAAAAAAGAAACTCATCGAGTCGCAGCACAAACGCTGTGCAGGGACTGGATGCAGTGTTAAACACACATTTTCATTGCATTTTTATTTACAAACTCTGTCATCCTTATGTAGCTATTGGTGCTCAGCCTCCCCTTACACGCCCAGATGGCTAACTGAGGTTTTCTCTCCTTTATGTCTCCAGCTCCCGGTGGAGCGGCCCAGGGGCAGGACAGGCAGGGCGTCAGAGCCTCTCCAGTCATGTGCATGAGGGCAGAAATGGGTCCATCTGCAGGACGCCACTGCGCTCTGGCTGAGTCGGTGGGCTTTCTGGAGCTGGGAGTGCAAGGCTGCCAGGCAGAGCTGCTGGCCTCCACCTTGACCAACCTGGGGCCTTTTCTGGAAGACGAACTCAGTGCTGATGGCCAGCCGATGAGGATCCACTTGAGCAACATCACCGTCACTCTGAAGGTGGGTCGACGATACTGTTAGAACAAAAGAAATTATTAGTCCGGGGTTGGAGTCTATTCACTTTCAGTTCACTCGATATAAAATGTAAACTGAAACTGCAATTCACAATGATAATGATTTCAGTCTCAATCATTTATTCATAGGTTTGAAATGAGTGATTTTTTTCACGCAAAATAGTTTCTCAGTTTTGAAGAAAATCCACTTCCTAAATTGACTGAATTGAAAGAGTTGGCCTCAACCCTTGGCTACGCTTTGGTCCTTTTAAGGGTGTGAGGAATGAACCAATAATGGGTAGCCAGTGTTGAAGTTATGTGGTAAACTGTCAGGATTCCCCTTGTTTCTAGGATGACGGCCCTAGAATCTACCCTACGGCCCCGCAGCCTGTCCCAGCTACATTCATTGTGGACCAGGTGCTGCTAGAGCGCACTGATGATGGCATCTTCAGGCTCAAAGGTGAGCGAGAAATTGAACGCTTCTATGCCATTTTATGTGGTTAATGTGAGCCCCAAATATCAGCAGATTTTGAAACATGGTTGATTAACTGTAGAACCACAAATACTCAAGCTTACAGCATCGGTTGTCAGAAGTTTGAAAAAAAAAGTGAACAGAAACTGATCTTGATGCACTTTTGTTTGCAGCTGGTGACGGTAAAGGCCCCAAAGCCGCAGCAGGTGTTCCTGTGGCTTGCCTGGAGAACCCACACAGTTCCTGCTCTGTTCTCCAACAACAGAGCAAGGTAAGGGAGAGACCCGGAGGCCACACTCTTTCATGCTCCATCCAACCACATGTATGCTTCAGCTTGGTGTGTCTGCAGCACAGCCGCAGCCCAGGCCAACAACACACAAAAGGATATTTGTGCTCGGTATCAATAATTATCTCGCACAAGCATATGAAATATCAAGTGTAGCATGCGTTAAATCAAGATAACACTTAAAAGGATCACATTGTGTTCACAGTAATTTCTCAGATATCAAACCTGTTACTATGAGTAATGACGCTGTTTATACATATTAAGATACATTCACAGGGCTGAAAAAGTATTTTTCAGTTATAATATTGGTCAAGTGAAGATATTCAAACCTCACTAGTATTTCATCTGAGCTTGATGCACATCCTCTTCTCATGTTCTAACTGCAGAGATCTGTTGCCTTAAATACAGCTGTACTACTGCTGTTCCTGTCTCTGTGTCTTGTCGGCTGTAATAGAGACAAAGCAGAGATGTGTCTAAGTGCATGGGGTTGTGTAATGGTATTCTAATTACACCTCTTGCCGTACATCAGAATCCGATATGCAACCACTTGCCGTAGCACCTTATCTAAGCTTGCCATAGCTTTGGTTGGAACTAACCAAGCCAATAATCCTGCTGTTACAGTGTCAGCCTGTGGATTCCCAGCTGTCTGATGCCCAGGCCGCTCTCTCCCAAGCCCTCAGCGACAGAGAGCGCCTCCTTCTGGAGGTCAGGAAGTATGATCCCACGTTTACTCTCTGAGCGGCTTTGTCTTTGACCGCTGAGCCCATTACTGCTCCTGCCGGAGGAAAGGTGACGGGACGCATCGGGTCGAATGTCAGGAACCAGCGAGACTCATTGCGGACATGTCTGCACAGTGGACATGTTTGAAAAGAAGATGAATCAAACTTGGATCACCTTACGCTTGCTATATCACACTGTTCCCCAGATTACAACGGAGCCCCTATAACTAAGTATTATTAACAGGGGAACCTATTGAACTAGCTCATAGGTACGTTACTGGTACTACTGTCGTCTGGCAGTCTAGATATTTCTCAGTACTAAACACAAATTCTGACGTGTGGTTAGTTCTCATCCAAATCAGTGTAGACGGTGAAGTTAACTCATTCATGTGGGTTCAGTGTTTGTCATAGAGCATGCAAGGGTAAAAAGCGTCAAGCTTTATTTCCCCATCTGTAATTGTTTGTGTTAGAGAAACGTTTGAAGAGCACATGCCAAAACCTCTTTTTTTTTACATGCACTAAGACACTGCCAGAGAGCTGTCAGTCCACCAGTCTTTCCTTGTACAAACCATACCCTAGTGTCTGGCATGCTTTGTTAACACCACTAATTTTCTAGCATCATGTCAGCAAGTTTACAAATAGACACTCATGAAGCTAAAATAGACTTATTTAATAGTGTAGAATAGATCCATAGGTGTAAAATACTGTAGATCTGTGTTTCTTTTTTATTAGAGAAGTGCTGTAAAATGATCATTATTAAGCTGCTTTAGGTTCATCACAGACACTTGTTGCAGATGTGTTGTGGAGTAGTAGGGAAAGCAATGCACTTTGTTTCAAAACAACCACACTGCTTACACGGAGAGACGGATACATCTCAACGTCCACCTTATTTGGTTGCTGCATCACCCGGGATGAATGGTTACACCCTCTTATCAAGCTCTCACCGTTCTCACAGAACGGGTTGAATCATTCCCCAGTGTTATTTTTCTTTTCTTTGCGTTGTGGAATGTTCATGATTGTTTTGTACGGTGAAACGATGTGCTCTTTGGTTCGAATGTCCACTCGCCTTTCTGTGGAGAACTGGTTACACAGCAGCTGCAGTATTGTAACTGGGTTAGTGTTTCGCTCCAAGCTGGAGCTCTGTGGTCTGAAGAGGAAGTATCCCATCTACCAGAGATATAATACTTCATCTCCTTAAAACCTTTTTGTAGCTTACCAGGAAACAGCCAGAGTGCTACTTTTAGTTCCTCTGCACACAGAAGTTCTTCCTGGATGTAGGTTTAGTTGTAGTTTATTTATTTTCATTTGTCACTACTTTGTTGTTACATGTTTTGTTTTTTTGACCAGGTTTACCAAGCAGTGTATTGAAGCCATATCAATCAAAAACAAAAGAATTGAGATCAAAAATGCTACGGTACTGATGTATGCGTGCACACAGTGTGTCAAGTAAATTACCAAATTCACTACAAAGACATGGGATGTACATTCTTCTCAGTTTGTGTCATCTTGCTGAATGTGTGCAAGCTGTAGATTTTATTTATTAAGCCATTTTCCATTTGTTTTGTGGTTCTGTCACCTTCACTTTCCCACATTATTCTTGAACTCTTTGTTTTATGGATGGAGTCAGACGAGGATGGATTGGTTTATCAAAATGCAAATCACCACATTTGTGTGTAACCGTATAATCAGCTGTGATTTGTTTTGGTTTGCTCATATGAAGGTGTCTTTAAAGCCCTTTCTCAATCAGTTCCTACTTCCAGAGGTTATATTGTGGAAGCAGTGGTGTAGCATTTTGCCCCTGGGAGTACAGTTACCCATTCTAATTGGTGCAAAGCTGTTACAGCTCCAGAGATCTACTAACCTTTTAGCTACAGCGTTCATTATTGTCCCAGTGTACGTGGGAGACCTCTGGTGGCTATGACCTGCCACAGTATGCCACCCATTAACAGTATTTTTTTTTTTTTGTTTCCTTTGGTTGCCTTGCAAGTTATGAATGACAGCTTTGCATTGTCATAGTGGATTGTAAAATGTTTTAAGCAATAGAAAGATTCCTCTGGTTTACCCAAAGCCTGAGAAAGAACAATAACGCCAGAGATTTCTGATGACAGAATTATGAAATCCCAAGGGTGACTAACAAAGAAAAATGATCTACATGTCAGTTTTTTTTTATGTTTTCTTCTGAACTGCATGTGTTCACATCCTCGTAGTCTGTCAGTGTCACCAAGCAGTGATGCTGCCCCCCTGTGTACTGACCTCAATATCACTCAAAATGGGCATCCTTTTCATTGCCTCTGGTGTTTATGTTCTGCATGGCCTTAGTAGACAAAGATACTGTGGTACGAAATTGAACATCCCATCTTAGAAGAAACGTGTACCTGTAATGTTTCCCGAAGTGTCCAAATTCCCTCTCCTCAAACCCCACCCAGTTGGGCCTCAGTGCCACTTAGGGTGCCCACTCTGCTGACAAACTGGTGCTCTAAGCTCCATCTGCTAATCACCCGTCATGTTACACTCCTCTGCACGGTTACCACGACAACACAACCCTCACCCAGTGTGCCATGCAAAAAGTAGAGGGTAGAGGGAGAGTGACGCAACACTCACTTCAAGCAGTGCGTCTTGTTCTCTCACTACTCATACGAATGACTCGGCAAAATTCTTGTGAGTGGTGAGCAGATGCACGTACTGGATGACCGTTCTGTGGTTTATGCCTTGTGGATTATTTGCACTTGTGTGGTACGTTCACTGGACATTGCACTTGTTTTAATGTGAATCACTTAAAAGGATTGCAGATGAATCCTTTTGAAAATTTCCTTGATGATGCAAATGTTGGAGGCCCTCTAGACAGTATTTCTTTTTTTTGTTCTTTGTCGGATTTAAAATTCCTTACATTGAATTTTATATCGTTATCATCACTTAATTGAATCTAATATGAACTTGGTTCTGTGAACCAAAAGTAGTATGTGGGAAATATTTTAAACGGTGGATAAAAAATAAATTGCTGAACATAATTATGTTGTGCCTTTATTTGATAACTGGTGGATCGTGAATGCATGTTTGTGAATTGTTTTTTGAAAAATGTTGCACCTACAGTATATAATCAGTATCATAAAATATTCATAACCTTTTTAGTTGCATTAGTCAGACCACAAGTCTTCCATATTCACGAGATCCTCAGTTTAGATGTTTAGATCAGTTCAACACAAATAAAAGGCCTTATACATTTCCACATTAGACAACCAGTTCTGGGCTCATGAGCCACATGAAATGTGTCTGAACGAACTTTAGAAGATTTGCTAAATGAGTCATCTTCCATCATAGCTGAGATTTCTTTACCTTGGAAATGGTTTCTTTATGTATTTGGATTCAAACATTTTAGAAATCTCAATTTTCAATCATAACTAGAATGTCCAAGGTGTGGTTATATAAAAAAAAAATACAAATAGTATAAAGTACACATTTGTAATTCAAACCATGTCAACTTGAATAATAAGCACAGTTTGCCCAAAATAAAAGAAAAAACTTTTACCAAAGGTCCCTGGTTCTATAAAATACCTTTTATTGAGGCACAAAATCAACTTTCACTACAGGCACAAGGACAAAATAAAACATCCAGCTTTTCATGTCACAGAATAAAATATATATTTACAACCCGTAATACATTAATATACAGAATCATTTGAAACCATTTGAAATAGACTATCATTTATCTTAAGAGTAACAAAAGTTGAATTCTGCAGTGCTGCAGTGGAAGGTGGAATTTATTTCTCTGTTGTCTTCATGCCAAAAATTTCATGTCTTCGATCACTGATCATGACTTAGCGAAGTTAGTAGAGAATACAGTCTGTGCCTACTGCCTAGTGGCTTCACGACAAGCTGTCCACATCTCGTGTCACCGCTGTTTGGCGCAGGCAGTCTGTCCATCCACGTGTAATCTAAGAAGCACGGGACTCAATGAAAGAGGATGTTCTTGTACTTGGTGTTGGGAATCTGTTCTCGGCTCTTCAGCCGCCTCACTGCTTCTCTCATATGTTTGGGCTGCAGTGGTGGCGTGTCTCCCCACTTCTCACAAACATCCAGGGCTGTAAAGGCAAAAACAAACACAACTGAACTACGTGAAACCATGACTGTGACGATAATAAGACAACCAAATAACGTAGATATGATTTAGTCTGGAAGCCACCAGTTTTGAAAATCTTTGCCTCTCACCTTCCTCAACAATTTCTCCAGCAAAAACCTTGGAAATACCCGACATGGCTATCACCACATTCTGGGACACCGATGATCCTGTTATGGACTGGATCAGCTAGAAGTAAAAAAAATACATCAATCCAAAATCAATCCAATAAACAATGACATGAATTAGAAACACTTTGTCAATATTCATAAACATTTTACCCTCTTAATAGCAGCCTTGGGGAAGGCAGAGCGTCTGTACATTTCATAGCGATTCAGCTGCTCCTCAGAGAAGGAGGACACCAAAACCCTGGAAAGCAGGAAGGACAAGGGATGTTGGCGGTGTTTAGTGGGCTGAGACTTCAGCAGATGGTTTTACATATCAAGCTGATCATCTCTTTGCTTAGGAATCGCAATCTTACTGCATCTTTTGTATTTCATCCTCGTCAACCTTTTGGCGCTTCTCCTTTTTCTTCTCTGGCTCTACCTTCAGCTTTTTGTTAGGACTTTGGCCCGAGGCTCCTTCCTCCTCGTCTTCTCCAGCCACTGATTCCTGCAGAGGGGAGACAAACATGAGATATCCTTTGTAAAACCACTCAGACACGTATGAAGGTTGCAAAGGCACTGTTCACTTGACATGGGCTCAAGTTCCAATTTCACGACTTGGGGGAGAAAATACCTTGCATTGCTATGACTTGAGACTTGACTTTGACTTACATTTTCTATGTTTCTGGCCTATTTTGTACTCATAATGTCAATTGTATATACATTTTCTTAATACTGCACTGTAATGAAGTACTCAATTACTAAATTTTTCAGTTGATTTGCATGTTGTTGAAACTCTAACTGATGTACCCAATGGAACTTGGGACTTGTTCTACCTAACTTGAAACACAGCATCAACTTCAGACCTAATCAGTGGTTTCCTCAGCCCCACTCCCACCTCTGTTAGGGAAATGATGCTGCAGCACAACTCACAGTTTTAGCCTCCTGTTTGGGCTGAGCTTGGGAGGAGGCTTCTTTGGATTCGTCGCTAACATGCACTGTGGCAGGCACGTCTTCAGTGTCGTCTGATTTAGGATGTTCCTCGTTAGCTGAAGATGTCCTCTCAGGTGTGGGCTCAGTCTTGATCCGTGCAGGGTCTGCCATTATCAGTCAATCTACCAGCTTCTGGATCTGCAAAGGTCAACGTTTTAAACCATGCGTGTAGTCAGCTGTCATCTAGCTAGCAACACTTTAGTTAGGTAACGTTAGTTACGACAAAGCAACAGCATAGGTATTCATGTAAATGGTAAAATATGCGTATAAAACATGAGTAGTTAGTTAGTAATGTTAGTTGTTCCACTAATAAGCACGTATCTCTGTTGCATAAACCCAAGTAACGTTAGCTAAACAAAGTAGCAGCCGCTAACAAGCTAACAGCTTCCCACCCACCGGTGGATGTAAGCTAGTTAATGTTAAGCAGTCAAAACACGACATACCAGTGATATGTACAGTCAGTTTCAGCATACATCCACAAATGATGTGATTGAAGTAATACTTATTATTGAAATAGTTAAAGCTAACTACATGAAGCTAACTCGGTAGCGTTGGTGTCCATACAGAACTTCCGTTTCTTCTTCTTCTTTGGTGTTACTGGCGAATTGCAACCAGATGGAGCACTACCGCCACCTACTGTTGTATTAAAGGATCCTTATTCTATATCCTTTCCATCAATCCAGGATCCCTGAGAAAGGTGAAGATGTATTGAAGAACATCATTCCCAGTGATCCTTTTGAAGGTTGATTTTAGGTCTATGTGCATAATCCCTTTTTGTTCCAATATAGATTTTAATATGAATCTCTTTCTTGCATATGTTGGACGAATAAAAAATACATGATCTATTGTCTCTGGTTGGTGGCAGACATCACAGTTCCCAGTGTGATGTTTCCCGATGAGTTGTAATGAAGATTTCAATCTAGTATGACCTAATCTTAACCTGCTAATGATGTTCTGCTCTCTTCTGCTCTCCCCCCAAGTCCTTTCCACTCCTACTCCCTGTTGGATCCGGTACAGGTGTCTTCCTTTTACATTGTTGTCCCATAACTTTTGCCATTGTGCCTTGATTTTGTGTCTAATAAATGATTTTGTTTCTGCTTTACTGATTGGTACTGACAGTTCTACATGACTTGCTTTTAATCCGTTTTTGGCCAGCTGATCCACTATTTCATTCCCCCTAATACCTACATGAGCTGGTATCCACAACAACTGAACAACTATTCCCAACCAAACAATCCTGTATAATAACTAATATCTCATGAAGAATATCTTGTCGACAGTTTGAAGATGTATTTTTTAGACTATTGTTAGTACTACTATTGTAAGTACAGTTTGACTAATATTCCAGTCATTGATTCCAAATTCCTTACACATATCTGAAATACCAACACAAAAACACTTTTTTAATTTTGTTACTTTCCCAACTCATATCTAAAATCAGTTTTGTAGGGTGTGACTCTTTATGTCCCTGCAAATTCGTCCAGTAATTGGCCATTAACTGGCTCCTCCTTAAATAAAGAGGCATTTCTCCAACTTCTACCTGAAGTGCTGACACTGGTGTAGAACTTCCGTTTCCTGTTTTGTAAGAACTTTATTGATAACGCAGGTGAGAAAGTAACAATTGTATATTACTATGAATACAGCTTGTCAATATTAATCAGAATTTCCGCTTGGGCAGGGGAATAATTGGATGACCAAATTGGGGTGAAAAAGTGAAAATAAAAAATATTAATCAGAATTTAAGTTTATGTTTTTTGTTTTTTTTACAATTGCAACAATATTTTTGCTTCAGTTTAAGCAAAACCAAACACACGTCACACATTGAGTATTTAATAGTTTTGACAATTAATCACACTCATAACAAGTGACTTGTGATTTGATGAGATGTTATGAGAAAGGCCTGTCCACACTAAAAGAGGGACTTTTACACTGTAAAATTGCCATGTTTTGATTTCAGTCACATTAAAAGCTTTTTAACGCCATGGTGCACAGTTGGCTGGTTCTGTCTTTAATTCCGTGGAGTGAATATAAGTCTCTGTTGGTGTGTATTGATAACATACAGGAGTGGCCGCTGCCGCTAAATTTGAGGGTTTGGTTCAGAAAGTAGCTCTGGACACTAGATGTGACTGTAGCTCAGAAGCTGAAAGCTCCGGATAGACATAAAGCCCGTCTCTCTGCCCTACCTTATACAGAGACTGGCCTGGGCACCATCTTGCTTATGCCCATCCACGTCCCCTCGCAGGCAGCTAGGGCGTGGGTGCTAGGGGTTGTGCCTGTGTGTGTGTTTGGCTTCGGACTGGAAATGCAGAAAGGGTAGTTTCGAGGAAGTGACGGACGAGGCTCGGAGGACTGGTCAAAGGAAGTTTGCCTGGTGGTGCCGCTGAACGAAACTTTTTCCCCTGAGCGCCAGTGCA
>OMOV01013436.1:7335-18161 GCA_900312565.1 Beryx splendens
CGTGTGCTCTTCCGATCTAAATAGTCTCCTGGTTGCAGGGTCCTAGGCTGCCTGTAATCTGACAAGCACAGAGGGAGCATCATGACCAGCATTAAGTCTCCAGCCAGCTGCCAGAGCCACAATGAAAAACATAACGAGGAATATGGGCATTATATTCTAAATCTGCTGCGGAATATCCTTTGCTGCTTTGGAAGTTTCTTGCTGATCACTAATACTGGCACGACCGTTGTCTCTCTATTTTTCAAGGAGAATGTTCACTTCACATTAATTTGCCAATTTAGTTGGTTTTGCGAATAGTACAGTGAGAATGCAACTGTTGGCATCCCGACGGGGGTTTTGAGATCCGACCATAAAGACCGAAAATCATGAAATCCCATCACTGTGCATTTACACTTGGCCTGAGAACGCCTGTTATGTGTCACTTGTGGCTGTATAGAATTTATTAAATATTTTTTTATGATTTTATCCACATTCTTTTTGCCACTCTTCCTCTCCATGAGATCTGGCTGTCTCACTGTCAGTGATGACACATGGAAACGCTGCCTACAGTAATGCAGGTGTTGTGCTAAAATCGACGTTGATACGACATCTCAAGTGTCTGATAAAAGTTTGGCGTCGTTGATCCAGCATGTTTTATCGTGATACCGCAGGCGTTGCAAAATGCAGTCCATTAATTGGGCCCAACGGACTTCTTGTCCGTGCAGCAGAGTGACGTTTTGATCAGCCATAGTCATGTAACAACTTAAAAATAAACATACCGTACAATCAATCAGTTGTACAGCGCATCAGTCCCAATCTTTTCACATTGTTTACGAGCAACTAATCTGGAGTCGGAGCAATTTAAGTTGTTGCAAACCCGACTCCCCATTCCTTTTTCCATTTATCTCCCGACATGATGCTGCTGCTGCATTATTAGTGGCGACAGCAGAAGCCCTAACCAAACCCTAACCCTAAACCAAAAGTTTACTGTAAAAATAAAATATCATATTATTCCTTTCAGTTTTATGAGCTGTCTCATTGCAGTGGTCTTCAAACTCTTTGGAGAGCCACATTTTCAAAGTGTTGTTTCTCATTATGCAAAATAATTTTGCTGCTGCCAAAGCTGTATGCTATCTAACAGAATTTAAACTGGCTTGAATGCCAGTGTGTGTTCAAATAATGGAGCCAGAAGACACAAAGCCATAACATGAGATTCTAATATTATGCAGAACGAAATTTCTGCACACACATTTCTACACCAACATAAAATTACTGTCTTTTCTGTTATATATCTTGAGAGTCATGCCTTTTCTGGATTTTAATAATGTGAAGTGGTGCCATTCCCTTTAATTGACTCGTTATAACTTGAGGGGAAATGCCAACGTCCTTACATCCGTACAGTTTGATAGTGACCTTAATGTGTGTTCTGAGTGACCTCAGAAATGGACAAATCAAAGACCTTCCATGATTTCCTGCAGGCCCATTTCTGGTACATCCCGTGAAACCCTCATGAAGGTTCTTGTGGGATCAAGAATCAAAATAACGTGCTGATCAACTTACACAGACACAGAACAGAGAGATGGTGGGCTCAAAAGCAGCAGCTGCTTTGGATATATCAGAGCGTTTTTGAGCATAATCTGTCATTCTGAACTCCCCTCAGTCACAAAGGGCCAGTGTGAGTGTCTGCAGTGCGACGACCTGTATCGCAGTCCGTTGGGAAGAAGGCGGGGATGCTGGATAACAAACTGCAAGAGGGACCACAGCAAGGGTTGGCTTTAGCACATGCACGAATTACAGTGAGCACAGCGTGCCTCCTTTTCCAAACACCGCTGAGCGTGCCACACACCCCCTGAGGAAACATCTGCTCCTGTACATTCACAGATCCCAATTCTACCCCCGCACATACACACACATTATTCTGGCACACATGAACACACATGCACACGCACACACACAGGTTCATGAACACACACACAGAATAATACACTGAATAAAAATAAATATAACTACTTTTTGTTAAATAATCTGGCAATTTTAATTTCCGTGTGTCGTATCAAAATGTAACAACTTTCAAATCAGAACTCTGATGCATATCTTTTTATTATTTACGGTACTCTTACGCTCACCAACTGTGAAATTAAAAATGATTACTTGAATAAGTGTCAAAACAATGAGAAGTCTAATTTATTTTGTCGTACAAAAGTGAAAACCTTTCATCAATGTTATTTTCAGATAAAAGGACAAAACATTAAAAAAATAATAATCCTGAAGCAATCTCAGCTGTGCTAATAAGTGAACAAGCTTGGTATGTCCCTTCTGTATTTCCATCCTAGGGACATTACAGCATACTCTTGAAAACACAATATTAGTTCTTTAAAGCGATGCCATTGGGATTCAAACTAATATTATTGCTTCAAACTTTTTTGTAAGTTCTAGAACTTTTTTGGTGAGATTCTAGAATCACATGGAACTACCAGAACCTGGCTGTAATAGGAAATGTTTGTTTTCTCGTGGCAGTTCATATGAGCGATTCTCTGTAGAAAATAGTCTGATGATAATAACATTATGGAAGCGGACTTAATTGTGACTACAGAACCATCAGTTCCAGTTGTCGGACCAGCTGGGAGAATCTGGGTGGGCCGAGTAAATGAGAAACGGTCTTTGCCCCATTAATAAATATCGTTGAGCAAGACCCTTAACCTCTAGTTGTTCCATTTGTTCCTCAGTGTCCAACAGTAGAAGGCTGTGGTTTCACCAGGCAACTCCCAGGTGTGAATGTGTGCAGCGTTATGAATATGAAGCAGGACAGGGTGGAAGAAGAGCACAGGCGCTCTGTAAAAACCCTTCTCTGGCATGCGGACTTGACAAAACATCAGTCCTATTGTCGGTCTGGGCTTTTAGTATAGTTGTGTTATATTCTCTCAATGGCTATTCTAATCAGAGAGAGAAGAGTGAGACACAAATCCACCACACTAAATTATATGTCATGATTTCATTAGTTCACAATTCCCCCTGTGTTCCAACTGGAGGATATTTCACTCTTGTCATTAGTCAGTGAGGTGAGAGACAATGACACACACAGCCTTCAGTACTTACTAGCTCCTACACATGGGCAGGTTGATAAACTCCTACCCAATAATGTAATAAGAATTATTTAGCGTGTGAAAGAGCCACAATGCCTCGTCCGCCAGACGGGACTCCCTGATTACTGTGTTGTGGGGTCCTTGCTTATAGTCGGCGGCAATTTTTGTGTGGCAAATATTCCCACAACAGCCTTTGATGTAATTACTTTCCAAACAGCTCCCCGCTAGCCAATATCCTGTTCTAAATTCATGGCTTGGCGTGTTTGCAACGTCATTGGAACACACCCGTTTTTCATTCCTCGCCCTGTAGAGAACAGAGAGGCTGCAGCTCCACCGACGCTACAGAAGGAACCAAACCGATTTGACTACCAGGAAAGAGTAAACAGATGAAGTATGGATTACTGTACGATTACTGTGTGAGGAAAGCAGTGTAGAGTAACGGAAGGTTGTAGCTCGCCGGAGAGTTGGGAGCAGACCTACCAACCCGCGGTGGGCTTCATTACCAGGAAGGAGAGTGAACAGAAGAGTGAGTAAAGGAATACTCGACCATGTCCTGACTCAAAACGGTGCTAAAGGACAGTTCTGGTTATTTCTGACCTGGACCTTATTTTCCCATCATATGCCGATCAGTATAACCCAAATCTTGTCACAGCTGATCGCGGCAACTGTGAAAACACAGTATTCAAAAGCACCCAAAGGCGTGTCCTTTTCAGCAGAAAAGCACTCACTGCAAGCAGAGCTGCCTATATTGAAGAAGTATTGTATGTGGCATTTTGCAGGTGTAACTTTTGGTGCAATTTGGATATGCACAAGCCAAAACCGTCCTTGTAACTCCAGTTTTGAGGATTTTAATGTTTTAAATGAAGTTGAAGGATTCCATGCTCGTATGGGTTCTCTGATGAAACCCTTTCAAAACTCATTGGATGAACTCAAACCAAGGCTGTTTTTCTCAGTTCCTGAAAAGTTCACACTTTGGAGATGGGGTTTACAGCAATGCTAATTTTCATACAACAGACCTAACTCTCTCCCTGTGCCTCTTTCTCTGAACTCGCTGCCATACCACTTAGATGGGTAGAACATGACTTGTAGTGTGCTCCCACTATTTAAAGTAGTGCCTCATAAATAGAGAAATTTGTCTTCAATAGAGAAAAAAAAATTTTTAGTATGAGCAATTTATATTCATAGTATTCCAATGATGTCACATGCATTTCCTACCAATATGATGCATCACTATGTATACACAGCTCATTGTCTGTGGCAGTCATTTGATTATATCACCTGTATGTGATGATGTAACAGAAAACTATGAATAGATATTGAAAATTAAAAATAGACATTACAGACTCATTGCAGTACGAGCACCGTTGTGTTGAAAAGGATGCCTTTGAACTGTATTGGAGACCTGAGACATGACACACACTCTGAGCTGACATCAATTCAACATCTTGTTATAAGAATTAAGACGTTGTATGAGAATCTGTTGTGATATGTTACGACACAGCGTGTTATTTGAGGAAGAAGTCGCATCACCTGCTGCATGTTTGCAGCAGCATAATGCAACAAGGCCAGAGGATTTCAGATAAATGTGACCTTTAAACTAGATATTTGTCAGTGCTTGTACGGATGCATCACCATTTTCATAATGACTTGATGAAATTTGCTTCCAAAGGACCCTTACATATTTCGGGTGGGGTGGAAAGGGGGAATGCAATTCTGCTCATGTAACTAGACAAATTGTGCTTCAAGGTTTCTATTTATATCTTTCTCATCTCAGAGGGAGGGGACAATCTTCCCAATTCCCTTGCCGTTTGCCAGTGGCTTAGTGTGACATATTGCTAATCTGGTTATTATGCAATTCATCAGCCGTCTCTGTTTTACGGCCGTGCACAGATATTATGCAGGTTTCTTATGTGCCTAACTGCAATAACTCTGCAAGGAGCTAATGAGCAGCCGCCACTACTGTGGTAATACATCTCAAGTCACTTCAGGGTACTCTTGTTGCAACAACTTGTTAGTCTAAGTCACTCCATTAAACTAACCAAATTATTTTTTGCTAATGATATAGAGAGCCTCTCATGCTGGAACCAATGGATTGTGACCAAAACAAGAGAGGAAGAAGTCATCAGAGTCCACTATCTGACAGCAGATACTTCAGGAAGGAGAAGTTACAAACCCTGTTTCAGGCCAAAAGCATCACACAACTGGTAGCCGGAATTGATGCAAGGGAAGCATGCATTTCAGCAAGAATTCATTATCGCCCCTGGCGTCTCTCAGCGTATGAGCTATGGCCACCAGTGGAAGCTGTTTTTGCAATGTGAGCGCTGCTTGATATGGATGACTGGTTGGGACCGGCCCGAAGCAAACATCTTCCTGAGCCGTAGATGGTCATCCTTTTCGGCAATGACTTCGTTTTCGCGCCATCAGCTAATTAAGGGTGGCCTGCCATTAAAGAGGCGTAAATCAGACCCTAATGTGACTCCGGAGTCTCGGTGAGACACTGGGCGGGGAGAATGTGGTCCTCTGATTTAATGGGCCCTGAGCTGAAGGGGATATAAGTCTTGATAATGATGGCCAAGTACAGTGTATTGATCATCGCTCCCTCTGGTGTCTGTGTGGGTTAAAGCAGCCAGGGAGGAAATTGAACTGGGATTTCTCGACAGTGTAGAGCAAGCTTGCAAAGGGCAAGATGGTCAAAATAACTTGACTAATGTGTTTGTTCAAGATCACGCTGGTCCTCTTTGTCATTTCTACAAAGATGCCTACTCATTTTGGTCCATGTGGCCACAACCTCAACAGCAAATTCAGTTCTGTAAAGCTTTTGGTGATAGATTGTACTTGTGATACAAAAGTGGTTTCCTTCAAGGGTAAACAAAAAACAAAAGAATTTGGCTCACTTGTGAATGACATCTTGGAGTGCATGTGCCCTGGAGATATGAAAATGTTTATGTGTAGAGTGGATTTCTTTGTAAGTAGGTCCAGGATTATTATTCATAACACTTTAATTGTCAAAAAGATAAGCATTCTTAATGGATGCCAAATATTGAATTAATGGTAAACTCTCCAAAACGCAGTCCAACTCCGTTATACACAATTCCCTTCCCTGTCACCAATCCTTCATGGGAGTGCTAAATGCTGGCAGAGGCTGCATATGGAAATTGTTAAGACTGTCAGCGCTTCCTCTAATTACGAGACAACAGAGGCAGAAGTTTGACAGTTAGTGGTTTGGCATTTTGCATTCCCATCATTATTGTAATGAAAGATTAAATATTTATCATATACGAGTCAGCGGGGAATCATTTTGCACCAGTGTCATTAAGGTTTCTGTTAATTACCATGGCCCATTGAGTCCAACACCTCCCGCAATGTGCTACTACCCTCCGTCCATCACTCACTATACAATTATAAACACACTCTGTCTTGCCAGCGTCACCACCACAGCGTTTGCTCTTGGAACCATGTTTGTAATAACCACTCCAAAGTTGATTTGGCAAATACGGTAAATGGAGAAGTTCCAATTGCTCGTTGAAATCAAAAGGCATTTGTGAAGTCACTTGGGAGCGCAATCTGCAATTACCTGTTTCTGAACAGTTCCCAACTATCACTGCATTTTTCATATCTGCTTAGCTATTTTCATTACACAGCCGTCACTTTAAATTGGAGGTACAATGACATCCTCTCATCTCACTGTTATCATGATTGGCAATTTATGTCAAGCTGAAAACAGTGTTTTATAAAAAATATTTTTTCTACCGTCAGTCATGATTCTACATAATTCTCATGTCATGAAAAGATGCTACTTCTGCTTCAAAAAATATGACAGGCAATAGAGGCTGCCTTTCTATCTGCTGCATCACAGTCTCAAAGGGCTTCACAACGCCCACATTATGAAACAATAAAGGAAAATGACACCCACAACTTTAGACCCTCAATGAGAACAAGGAAAAAATCCCACAAAAACTCATTAGGGAGGAAAATGGAAGAAAGGCCTCACAGAGAGGGATTGCCCTTCCAGGACAAGGACGGTCCTTTCCCAGGTGTAGAATAGTTTGTGTAGACTAGAAGACTACAACAGACATCTCACTGACACTGCAATGTTGTTACAACTCCTAAAGCCTGTACAACAACGGGGAAAACACTATTCGTAACATTGTAGAAGTCATTGTAAAGCTCTTAGTTTAAGTCCACCATCAAACAGTTGTACTGTATTTGTGTTTGTCAGATGGTGTCAAGTTTGAGATCATAGATATAAAGACTTTTATTCCAAAATGAGATATCCACCATGAGAAAAAAATGTCTATATTTAATCAACAATGTAAAACATCAACAGAAAACGTCTTTTTTTTCGGTTTTGGTATCAGTCCCTTAGAATCAAAGAGAACGGGCTTCATCACGTCGCACTGACATTCAACAACCATACGGGGGGAAATCCATCATAGAAGAGGAACAGATACCAACTTTTTACACCATCAGTGGTCTCAATAGAGCAGAATACAACACAGCCGCAGGACCAACACACCTTTTCTCTACTGGCAACTGCACACCTGAAAACCGGAGTGAGGTTAGCTTGATATTGGATCCTCAGTCGTTTCTCCAGCTTCAGTAACTTGAAAAATGAGCAAGTAAAAGCGCATTGATGAATATATTTGTGATTACTGGGAGTGGGAGAACAAATTACTGATTTACCACTGGTTTCAAAATATTTTTCGAATGTATAAACATGTTCAAATTTCAACAGCTCATTTCCCGTATGAACTGGAGACCGCAATAGAGAAATATCTTCTCAAATACTGGAAAAAGTGGTTGTAAATTATTCTTTCTCTTCCAGTAATCACAAATGTGCTCTTAGTTGTTTGCTTTACAAGTTAGTGAAGGTTGAAAAATGAATGCCCAATATCAAGCTAACTGCACTCCACTCACGTACAGCTGACTGCTAAATAGAACAAGTTCACACCTTTCCTCTGGAGGCTGTCGAAAATCATTCTGAGAAATGTAGGAAAACACTAACTGAAGTAGATGCAGATGCGGCAGGGTGAGGGAAAGCAGATACAACAAAAAAAGTAAATTGCAACACATCACAAAACAACTCCTGGAATGAACTGAACATCACAGATTGATGAGATCTAATAGACTAAATCTAAATCAGAGGGTGGAGTTATCCCTTTAAAGTCAAGGGACTCATTTATAAAAAATCTTCTTTGACTTCATCCTTGCATTGGCTGTAAGCAATTTGTGTGGAAGAAGTTTTAATAAATAATAAATAAATAATTTGGCTAGACCTGTAAATACTAAAATTAACATTCATCAGCATGTTTCCATACCACTGAGCTAGAGGCTGTCATATGGCTGAGAAACATTTCTCTCTGGCCCGTCTTTGTGTCCAGTCATGACAAACAGTAGGAAGAAGGATGGCGCACAGCGGTACATTCCTCCACCTCATGCCTCTTCCCCTGATGAGATGCGACTGCAAATGGCCAAGTGCTGACTTATCACGTAACATGTTGCCTGTCATATGGATGCATTAGGTGCCAGGCGGTAATTACGTGTCTGTTGCTCACAAAGCCTTGCATAAGTTCTCTCTTTCCATGACTCGTGACGGCAGATCAGGCCCATTGGGATACGAGCGAGCTTGCCTTCTCTTCTCAGAATCCCCCCCATTTAATAGCCAGGAAGCTGCAGGTCACATGACCTGCCCTAATCACAAACGGCATCGTTTGGCCAGCTGTCAGTGTCCTGCTCTAGTACGCTGGTTAATGGTAATGAGTCAGTAATCTTGACACCACAGATAAAAACACATGAGCTCTGTGGGCAAGAACTGGAATTTGTTTCTTATGTTTTTAAAGGACCGGGCATCTCATGTGCTGCATGACAAATGATGAAAAACTTATGTGATGCCCTTCAGTGGATGCGCTACTTGACATGTCAGATCTAATATTGCAGATGTGCATGTCGCTTTAATAAATAGGATGCTTTTTTCTGACCGGAGGACAAACCACAAACGATATTACCACCGTTCCGCTGAATGCATGATAACTTTCTGTAACTTCACTATGATGATTGTGGATGACAAGAGACCCTGATCCATTAAATGCTCAGGATTCTTCCAACGGTTTATTCAGACTTATTATGGGCATAGTCAAATTAAAAATTGCTGGCTATTGAGCCTACTGGTGGCTCAGTGGACTAAGATGCATGCATTTGCAGCATTGTCTTCAATCTGGCTCACAGCCTTTGTCACATGACCCTCTCTAATCTTCCCTCTCATTCTCCGCTGTGTACTGTCTAATAAAGCAGATATGCCATAGAAATATAAGTGCTGGATATTACAGCGAGAGCAAGATAAATTATGGATGCACAACAGATTCACAAGTGAGATTTCCTGTCTCACAGTTTTACAAAATGAAAAGCCCTCAAGGTGATTTTTACCCTGTTATTGTTGTTGTTCTGCTAAATCAGGGCTCCTAATGCCGTCTTGTCATCCATCACGCTTATCTGGAGAGACATGAGCATCAGCCTCCCATTTCCTATACCACAATGATAGCCATTTATCTGCACATCACAATAAAAAGGTAATCATTTTTCTGATTTGATGTTTTAATCTGCCCGTACTGAAGAAAAATAAATAGGCCCATCCTCTACATTTAGCATCTGTCATTAGTGTAAGAGCCTGGAAGCTGGACAATAAACGATTGATTGCAGGAGAATTAATCGAAAATCCGGAGGGAGAGAAAAATTGATTGCGAAATACACAATTGAGTTCATCATACTAACTGGCATGAAAGGAACAAAGGCCGCGTTGCATGCATCAGAGATTGTGACAACAACACAGTTAGATTCTAAAGAGGGCTTTTTGTCTTCCAAGGCTTGGTAAGCCTTAAAACAGAATAGCCACTGTAGGTAGAGTTTCCCCTCCAGGTTCCCTGCGACAGCTGCTGGGGTGCGTCTTTCAGAAGGGGGGGATCCCCTGAGAGCTGCAGGCATGTTGAATTTCAGAGAAATCCCAAAATCCCAACAGATTGTCTGTGGACTTGGAGTGGCGGCGCTGTCCTGCATCTACAATTGTACCGTGATCACTAGGCGGTAGTATCACGGCAGGTGCATGATGCTACATATTGTTTAAAGTGGTCTGAACATGTTTTTTGGCCTACCTTCTGAACACAAACACACTTCTCTAACGTTGAAAGTTGAAAACATTGCACACTTTTATTGCATAAAGAAAACATTAAAGCCAAGACATATGTATTTGGCGTGGCGTTGGCTCATCCTGTTACCTGTCAGCATTCATTTGTCAAGCGTTAAAAAAAAAAGATGACACTTTGCTGGCCCCTATTTAAAAGCAAACACACCATGACAGACTTCTCACAGTAGCTGGCTTCTTTGGGTTGCAGCTTTACTGCAATTTGCAGCAGGTCAATATTTGAAGACACGCAAAGGGGGTCAGGAGGAGTTTCGCCGGTCCCCCCTGAGGAGGACTGGACTAATTTCATCACCAAGCACAGCTGTCAACATCCAATAAAAAGTAGGAAAAAGAGATAGGGCCCCAGATATAAAACTTAAATGACCTCACTTTTATTTTTCTCCAGCTATTCACAGAGGAGGGGGTCATGGAGATGAATGCCAATGGACAGCTGTGTTTATTCTTTCTTCCTATCCAATGTTATAATCTAATGTTTATCTGATATGTAATGCTGGTAGCATAGTTACACCACAGGGAAGCATGGATAATTTGCCAGGGATTGCAAACTGCTCCAACTCCCCCACCCCCAC
>OMOV01013468.1:2647-17456 GCA_900312565.1 Beryx splendens
AGCTCAGAAAATATCAACTCCAGTCTGGATTCATGTATCATCACGCGCCACAGCTGGTGCATTTGTACAGTACCTAATTCACAATTTCATTATTTTAACCATATTTTCCAAAACGAATTATCAGTGAATTTTGTAATTATCCTATGATATTTTCTTGATAACCTTTTTTTTTTTTACTGACTTATACATCTCTCTCTGTATCTCAACCAGTAGTATTTTTTATTCAAAATGCTTGTGATCTACAGTGACAGACAATATACAATAACTGATTACAAGAATTATCCTGTCTCCTGTGTGCAAAATAAAATAAAATAAGAGGCTATGAGCATTAATATGAATGAAGTGAAATTATTTTACATTGTTAAATACATTTTATTTAAAGTTAAATGTATCCAATATAGGTCAAACGTTAGGTATACAAGTTTTATTATTATTATTATTATTAATATTATTATTATTAATAATAATAATAATAATAATAATAATAATATGAAAAACAAAACTGTATAATTTTTGTCTTTTTGATTTAGTAATTTTAACAAAATAATTCAACACGAAATAAATAATCCTGTAAATAATAGTTGCACCTGGGAGCAGGAAAATATGTAATAATACACTTAGTATCATGCATATAAAAACGTATACCTCCTTTTGAAACACCCGGTATTAGATTATTGTCATACCTTCCACCTCCAGGTAGGCTACAGATTCAATGTGTCTGGCAACAAACTTGATCTCTCCAGCGTCCTCTCCTCGCACATTGCACATGAGAAGAAAATGTTTGGTCCCTGAAATAATAATGATAACAATTTATCAGGAATAAATGAAAATAAATAATTAGATGGATAATTTCAAGTGAGATTACTGGCTTGGAAAACTACAGCATATCAGCTGGAATGAATACATTAATTTCCCTTTCTGTGTAGCATGTGCAATGATAATAACTTCATACACTGTTTCTTCGGACCCTATTCATGGATCAGTCTTTTAGCATTATAATAAAACTATGCATATTGTAAAATATCACAACAGCATCAACCTCTGCCTCATTTAGTCATCAGCATAGATATGCAGGATAATGTGGAAAAACGTGTTTGAGGTTTTGCAGCTGACCTTCCTGGCGGATCTTGACGGTGCTGGTGGCTCGTATCTGCTCCCCGTTTTTGTACCATTCTCCTGGCACATCCTCCACTGAGATCTCACAGACAAACACGGCATTCTGATCCTCCTGGATGTCCAGGTCCTGTAGGCCCTGCAGGATGAGCAGCTCACGCTCTGTCAAGAGAGTGAACATTACAGGATCTTTCATATGACAGCAAACATATCTCAAATGTTAACGTGAAATACTTTTGTTTTTGTTTTTAAATCCCCATCCCAAAACAATCTCACAGCTTCTTTCTCCCAAGAACAGCGGGCAGTTCACCCTCACATTAGACTATATTCCCCATCTTATTTATTCCGTTTGATTACTGCCTTTGTGTGTGTTTATGGCACTGTTGTACTTTCTATAGATTGTGGCAGTTTTAACTTTTGCACAGTAGTTTGTTATGCGTGACAAAAGTCCTCTGGCTTGGAGAACATGGCAATAAAAGTAACTTACACAGGAAGCTTTTGGAGATGTTTCACCACCTAAAGGTTACAGTGGCATAGCTCTTTATTTGAGACCGTGTTGCCCTGACAGATGGCAGTGTTGCGCTGTATTTGCAAGGCTGCCAGGCCCTGGTTCAACATGCAGCATCCCCTTTGGTATAAGGAAAGGAACTTAAAATAGATGCATTCACTACATTTACACGTCCTCATGACATAACAAATTTTTTAAAATAATAATACGAATAACACTATTTGTAGCGAACTATGTACTTGGCCCTAATAAAACGTTTGCTCTTCAATTTAATTTGCACAGTTAAAACATGTATTGTCTACACTATACATACTAGAATTTATGAATTAACGTCAGTTCAGAACATTAGAGCACACTTTTAAATGAATTCATGACGGCAGTCTCTGGGCACCTTGTTGGTAACCTGGCAACCTATCTGAAGACAGGGCGCGCTGGGCGAGGAACTTGAGGAATGGACAGTGTAAATATCATATCTAAACTAATTTTACACAATGGGCATACCTAAATTCGTCAAAGGACCAGGCTAAACTACAACAGCAGCCCGACACAAAGAGAGACAGCGGCGCCAGAGCAAGTTATGTCAGCTAACATGGAGGAACGACCAGCTAGCAGCTACAACAGAGGAGTAGCGAGCAGCTAACACAAGATGGCGCTGATCTGGCGCTGTGAGTGTGCGGTATGTGCTTTCTATTTCTTTAAAGGTGCAGCAGGTTAGAGGTTTACTGCCCCGTAGCACAAAATGACCCTAATATACCTGCTGGGGTTTGATAGGGTTGTTGTTCAATGTCAATGGCTCAACAATAATTTCGTCAGGTGCTGAGATTGCTTGATGTTGAAAGACTATTTAATGAAGCAATACTGTATGTGTTGAATTATTTATTATAGGCTAGCAAACACATTCATTCACTGTTGATATAAAATGGGGCAACAACACCTCAGTCAATAACTTATTAATTTTTTGGCAAACATTCAGGTAGGTAGGGTCTGCATAAAACGTAGCCCACATATTTTTATCTTGGCTATGTGCTGGAAATGCTGCCCCCTTGTAGTTTTCCAGTGCCTGTCCTACAAATAGGCTCTGGCACTGGGGCTTAATAATGGCATGTTGACACAAATCGGCACCGTTTTTTATACGGTAATTAGCAAAGGAGGTGGCTGCAAAGCGGGTGAAAAAGTGTCTGCCATGTGCTCTGCACGCCTGTTTCTGCAATGAGCCAATCAAAAGTGATGAGCACACTACACCACATGGTAGCGCTGTTAGACCGAGTAGCTAAACCTTTGGAAAAGTGCTGAAAATGATCTCTTTTTAAAAATAGCTATTGATGTATTGTACATAAGAACGTACACTTAAATGATATTCTGTCAATAAGAATCCACTAACAGTTCATTAACAACTGGGGGAGACCTCTGATAAGTCGCATTGGCCTGCAGCAGGAACAAAGTCATACTAGCAGCTACAAGCTGCTAAACAGTAAGCAGGCTCTTAGGCAGCAGAATGACACCTTAAGTCTCCTGGAAAGCCAAGCAAGAGTAGGTAGCTGCCAGGCAGCCTAAAGAATGCTAGACAATGCCAGATGCCTGACCGGATGCAAAGCAACAATACGGCAATACAAGGCATTGTTGCCCACAAAGCTGTGTCTTAAAAAGAAGATCTGTATTGTATAGTCACTAGACTTTACCGTAGACCTCCACAGTACAGGATGTAGTAGCATCTCCAGCGTCACAGGTGTATGTGCCAGAATCAGTGACATGACATTTCATGATCTGAAGAAAGCGTTTCCTTCCCATCGCGTAAATGCGTAAGTCCTTGCCTGGCTTCACCTCAGCCCCATTCTGAAAATGAATAGAGTACACGTTTTCATTTCAACTGAAATCAACTATTTCCATACAACTCAAACTGTCCTTGATTATCTTAGATTATGGATTGTCAAGTACATTATTGTTCTTTATTGTTCCAGTTGGAAATTTGCTGTGGAGGCTGATAAAACAACATTAGTGAACATACAGTTTTTACATTTGTTTTTACTGTAGACTTGATTTGAACTAAACTGGTCCATAAACCTGTTTTCAGATGCCAGGTGGTCATGACTGGAGTCCTTTGATCAACAGTTAACATGGTTGTGGGAATAAAGGTTTCACTGGTTTTGGCTGTGCTAAGTTTGCATCAGGCTAAGATTGCATTGACTCTATTTACTAGGCCTATTTTTGGTAGATGTCACACACAGGTGATTTAGAGAAACAAAAACGGAATACTTGCCTTCATCCATTTCACATCCACGTTGTGTCTCGACAGCTCGCACTCAATAGATATAATTGCCCCTTCAGGGAATTTCTGGTCCTCCAGTTTTCTAAAAATTGTCACAGGGGGCTCTGGTGGAGAAAAAGCATGTTTTAGTTGTGCAAGCTAAAATACTAATTGAACAGGTGTGTAGAAAATTACACAAATACATTAGATACAAATATATTTGGCCTATGTTGTTTTTTTACAAACTGAAATGCACTAAGCATATGCTTGCTGCTCAAACGGTAGCCTATATTTAAGCTGTGGGGACTCTAATTTACCGTGATGACATTTTCATCCGATTGTCATCCACAGTGTTTCAACCCCTAGCTCAAAGGGATGAGGCGTACTGAATGACTCGGCATGGAGCGGATTATCTTACAGCATGAGGTTAAACTACCGTCTGACAGAAAAGACCGAACAGAGCTACGTCTTTTCATGGGGTCGCGCTAGGCTATTTTGTATTTGTAACGTGAGCCTGGATAGAGGCAACAGTAGCAGAGCTGTCACTCCATTCTGTTATCATGCCTCCACAGTTTGGCATTCGATTTACTCTGAGTGGACGCCTTTAGCCACCGGTTTGAGGTCACAGTGAAAGTGCTATGGCAAAATCATGTTGTGGTAGTATTGCACTGTGCAGTTACAGTAAAAAGAATGTCTTTTACCACAGGTGCCCCGTTTGTATTTTTGCTTTTTAGGACATGCCATCAAAGTGTTTGTTAATTTGCATTGTAATCAGCACTTTTTCTCAAAACTACCTCTCAAATATAGCTAAATTGCACCAAAACTGACAACATTTCATCAGTCTCTGTTTGTGCATGGCCAAATTTGGCCTAGTTTGAATCTCTAGCATACTGTGTCTTCTGGACTCTCATATTCTGTTCTGGACTCTCATAGTCCCTTTTGCAATGACTATGGTCAAATCTGCCACCTTGATACGTTGGCAAAATTAGATTTTTTTTTTACCTACCCTTCACAACAAGCTTGGCAGATGTCTTCAGTTTCTCTACACAGAACATAAAGGTGCCACTGTCTTCTACTGATAAGTTGGAAATAGTGAGGCTGTGGACTTGTCCTTTGGCACTCGTACGGAAGTGATTTGATGGCTTGAGCTGGTTTCCATTTTTCATCCAGGTGCCTGAGACATTGCCGTGGGACAGTTCCACCTCGAAAGATGCCGTTTCTCTCTCCGTGGTTCCTATGTCAGTCAGGCCTCGCATTATTGTGATTTTTCGTGCTGTGAGGAGATTTGCAAAACAGTAAAATTGATTTTGACAATTTGAAAATTGAAGGTCTTCAGTCAAACATGAACTATAGGTTATAATACTTTACCTACTTTTACTTTGTAGGTAATAGTACTTCTCAATACAATGAAAACTGAACAATGGTAACACAATGTTTGCTTCAGATACTGACCAAAATATAAAAGCGTTTTCTGTAACACTGAACAGACATTGAGTTTGTTTTATATTACTGATTATGTTTGTCTTATGTGTGCGGCAGACTGATACTTAACTATACAAATTGGAAGATATGGACAAGCGCCAATATTTTTTGTCATTTGAACACTGGACTTTAAACAAAACCTGCTTTGAAACTGCCATCATTTTTCACTTATTCTAACAGAGACGAGCATTCCCTGTGGAAAAACAAGTGTTTATTTTGGAGACCTGATGACAACAACCTTAGTTTTGAAGGCCAGGGAGTAAATTTAGATGCAATGAGAGGAGATCCAAATTCATAGGAGGTGCCAACAGCAGCCTGAAGTCCAGACTTTTCCCTTCCCACCCACGCTAGTGTTGAAAGGACAGCCCTTAACTCACCCACGGGCCTGCAGATCATAGAACTAAGACACCTAAGAAGCATGCACAAAGAAAAACACACACAAGTACGTCTTAATCACTACATGATGCCGATACTAACAAGTCTTGATAGTGTGTAGCTGCTCCTGAGGAAATTAAGGGGTGCGTGTTCGTACAGAAATTGTACTTTTTTGTAAAGGTAATTCTAGCCATTGCACAATACCATCTCAAAAGCAGCCTTAAATTGTTACTCAACAAGCGCTTCCTTTATAACCCTAATCTGATTTGCCTTTGACATACATAATGAAATTCTCAGGGCTCCACTGATCCTGTGTCGATACTGAAAGTCGGTTTGGGCTGTTGGGCAATCACCTGTTGGTGGCCGTCATGTTCCAGTACAACAAGTGCCACCCCAGACCCCAGTCACTCAGATTACTCTTACTCAGTTAATTGAGTTTGCCTTCAAAAGCAACAACTACAGAGAGTGTGCAAGAGGTGGGGTCATCGGCAACGGCGGTAAACAAACAACAACAGTGCATAGTGAGAACACGTGCGCACTCACGTTCCACAGTGAGCTGGGCTTGCGTGCGGTCATGGAGGGTTTCACAGCTGTAGGTGCCCCGGTCAGACATGGCAAGTTTGTGGATGGTGAGGCTGTGTTTCCGGCCCTTGTGTTTCAGTGTATACTTGGCTCCAGGGTGGATCAGCACCCCTTGCCTCATCCACTGCACCTCTCCGGAATCCAGACTCACCTCCACCTCTAGAGTTGCCTCGCTGAACTCTTCGGCTACGATGGGTGCCATGTTTTTAGTGAACACCACCTGTTGTTCTGAATACGAATACAAAGAATTACCGGACAGCAGTATTTATCACATCGACTCTTCTCTTCTGTGTGTTTGCAGTGTATGTTTGAGCGCTTTGTTAATTCTGTGTAACTCTACAGTACACTGGTCAGCAATTTGGCATGCTAAACATTGGCGGAAGGAGTGAAATATAACATTTTTCGCCAAACAAAATCAGCAATGTTATGTTGCAAGTTCAAGTACAGAGAGTGCAGTAACCTCTCAGTAGCCCTGCCTCCTGCAGTGTCACACACCCCCAAGCCGCTGAGCCACTTGTCTCTGTCAGTTACCAGAGGAATTCTAACAGGAGAAGCTGCTAAGCGCTAGCCGTCAAAGGCGCCTCATCAACAATTTCAACTTGTCTGAAGGGGTCATTATTTATCACATATATGCTGATGTGGAACTAATGGTACACAGGCATTTAGACTCCCTTACTTGTTCATGTTCACTTTCGTTCCAGTGTTTCTGGATATAGTATTACAGTGATACTTAACCGGGGGAGATATCAGATGATTCGCATGATGAGTCGCAAATGATTTTCGATAGTGCAGACAGTATGAACATACAGAATTCCAGCTCAATGGGACACTGCAAGCAAATATGACTGATCTAATGTCATAGTGGTAATGGATTGGGCAACAACTCACCTTGAACCTGGAGGTTTGCCTCAGACACCAACCCCTCTGCATCTGCTGTCACTCTGCCGCTATCTGAAACCTGGCAGTTGTGGATGCAGAGCATGTGGCACAGTCCGTTGCTTGAAATGACAAACCGCTCATTCCGAGCTACTTGCTTGTCATTTAGGCGCCACACCAGTTGAGTGTCCTCTGGTGAAACCACACATTTAAATGCCGCATCTTCCCCTTCACAGACTGTGATGTTATGAAGCTCTGCAATGAACTCGACAATACGGGGGGCTGAAGGCAAAAAGTTCAACCGCATTAGTTTCATGGCACTCCAAATTTTAACTTGGCACAATGAGAATATTTTTTTCTTATGCATTTTTGTTTTTTTGCTCCTTCTGATCATACTGTGACAGAAGTTCACAGTAGGCGCTTGATTGCGCTTAAGTTAGAAGGTCTAAATATACTTACTTTCGACACTGACAGTGGCTGAGGTCCTGTCATCAGTGGATTCGCAGGTATATTCTCCAGCATCTTCATCCACTAGTTGGTGGATGGTGAAGCTTCGCTCTCGACCTTGTGCCCTTATTGTATGTCGACGGTTTGGAGAGATGTCCTGACCATCTTTCAGCCACTGGACATCTCCTTTGGGCTTGTTGATCTCACATCGTAGCGTAAGGCTGCTGCCCTTCAGAGCCGCAGTATTCTCCAGAGGTCTGATGAATTTCACTTTCATTTCTGATGAGTAGAATAAAGAAATATCACAATTGCAGAGATGTTTATTCTGTAACAATTATTATGCAAGTAAAATGTGTACAAGGGAATAAGTATCTATCATTTTGCCATGATTTGGAGTGCCCAATTTCTTACCTTTGACTAAAAGACTGAAATACATCTCATCTGTGTTTACGTCACAGACATATTCTCCAGCATCTGACAGCTGCAGGGGATTAATGGTGAGCTTGTGGGTATTACCCTCACTGGAGATGTGAATGTTGTCCTCGTTCAATAATTGGCCATCTTTCAGCCACCGGACATGAGCTCTCTCTTGGCTCACAACAGCACATAGTGTAACACTCTCATTTTCATAGGCAGAGAGGTTATTATTTACGTATTTATTCACAAACTTGACTGGTGACTCTGAGAGAAAAGAGATTTAAAGGAACAATCAGTAATATTTTACTGGCTGGTTGCACAAAATGACAATATATCAGCGGGGGTTCGCGAGTCTCGATCAAGTCTCGATGATTACCCTGCCTTGGCGGCCCGTTACAGGGGCTAATTTATAAAACTTTGCGGTAACAGAATAGCGGCATGCAAAATCTGCACCACTGTAATTTCCCCTGATTCATAAATTTATCACACCCGTGAATACCGTGACGGAGTCACATTACCGCTGCTATCCTCAGCTGTAGCCCAGGTGACAACCAATCAAAAACCCACGTTAATTAAGCTTTACATATGTAACATCTGTCTGCCTGTGTCACTGGGCAGCAGAGATGTGTTAGAACGGCAGATAAACCTCTTCCTCCTCATACTGTCCCACTGTTGTAATTGCATTGTTGGCCATTATAAACTGAATGTTTATGATGGCACTTGCTGAAAATATAAATTGATCGGTGGTGATTGCTGTAAGAAAGATGTATGAGAGCATTGGCAGCAATGTGCAGCGTTCTCTTTCTTAAACAATTTAGCTCTACTTCACTCCAGCAGCTGCTAAAACATTTATATCATCTTCTCTCGCTTATCATGATAAACTGAATCAAATCAGATGGAAACTGGCGTTTACTAACTGCATTTTAAAGCCAGTGTGCTGTGCGTTAAACATTTTCATGTTTCCAATGATAATTAATGCCCTAGGACACAATGTTATTGTTTCAAGTAGTTAACATTCGTTTCTCTAATATACCGTCGGACTAGAACAGGTGTTATTTTTTGCGACGCGGTGTGCTTTTATGAATCACTTTCACAATATGTAAATAATCAAAAGGGGTGGAAGTACAGATAAAGCGGTAACGCTAATAACATCCCGATATTTCAGGTTTATGAATGAGAAAACACCCTACCGTGACGCTAACATCACACTAAACCTGCCGGTAAGTTTTACGAATGAGCCCCACTGTACAATGCTCTAGGGGAAACATTGGTTAGCTTGGCTTGCATAAAGCTTGGCATACATAAATATCTGTCAAGCAATATGCTCACAAACAACCTGTTGCAAGTAAGCGGCTAAAGGTTATTAGGACACGTTTGCTAATGTTGTAGTTCTGTGGCTGCTGTTAGATAAAGAGCCCATATTACTGATTGTTCCTTTAAAAAGAAATATACCTGAGGGATTTCATGTCCATACATGAAACATAATGCTGCTCAAACAGAAACCATAGAAACAATGAAAACTGAAACATGTGAAACTGAAACGATTTCAACCTTACCTTGGACTTCAACAAATGTTATCATTTTGTCATCAACGGCATCACATATGTATTCTCCCGAGTCTGATGGCTGAAGTTGAGAGAGAACTAGCTTCCTCACAAAGTCATAGCTGTCAATTTTGATACGAGTGTCTGGTTTCAGTAACTTGTCATTCCATAACCACTGAACAGCGGCGTTTGGCCGAGACACCTCGCACTCTAAAATTAGGTCATCTCCTGCTACCAGGATATGATGCTCCGGGTTGCCAGAGTTGCCAACGATCTTTACTGGAGGCTCTGAAGATAAAAGACACAATGCCATTTATTGTTCCTGAGGGATTAAGTTTGCAAAGCCAATTCAGATGACATGATTAATGCATTAATACAGAATACTGGACACTAGTGTTTGGAGTAAGGAGCGAATACTAACATTTGTGTCCAAGGCGGCAAACATTTGAAATGCATTGCTTAGTAATATAGGTTACCTTTGACAGTGATATAGAATACCATCTTATCATCCACTGCATCACAGGTGTACTCTCCAGAATCTTCTAGCCCAGCATTTAGGACAACCAGTGACCGGAAAACTCCTTGCTGTTCACTACAGTACCGCTCATTGTCATCAATTAGCTGGTCATCTTTGTACCAGTTGATCGAGGCATTGGATCTCGAGAGTTCACACACTAAAATGATGTCATCTGATATCAAGAACTGCTTTTCTGTTTTTGCATCAGTTTTTCCCAGAATTTTCACTGGCAACTCTGAAAATGAGCAGCAAATGGTTTATATAAGTGGATTAATCCCAAAACCCTATGCACCTTTTACAGACCAAAAAAATCTTACCTGATGTTCATTGTTTGGGATTTTAAAAATAGAGATGATAACATGTAGGCTATAATGCTATTATTTTGCAAGCAAAGGGCTCAAGACAGCTAAAACTTAAGTATCATCACTGAGTTTAACTCTAATGCCATCGTTTTGTCAGAGAGGACATTCACTTTCCAAATGGTGGATATCTCATTTTGGAGTTAGACATTTTGTACATGATTACTTACCTTTCACTTTTACGTGGAAATCCATCACATCATCCTTTGCATCACAGACATATTGGCCGGCATCTTCTACTCTCAGTGAGTGAATGGTTAATTGATGCATGACACCATCCTCAAGGATGGTGACATTTCTGGAATCTTCTACTTCTTCCCCATTCTTCTTCCAGGTGACCTCAGCATTTGATCTGGAAACCTCACAGTCAAGGACCAAAGTCTCCCCAACAAACTTTTCTACTCCACTTGCCATCTTCCTTGGACGCACAAAGCGAACAGGAGGCTCTGTGCATGAATAAAATTTGTATTAGTATCAAAAATGGCCATATGTAGTAATGCATGCATCAAAGATAATTTGTTCTGTGAAGTTTACACAAAAAGAACAGACAACACTTTGTAGAGGACCTACTTTTGTCATGTAGTTTTCTTTACCTGCTATGTTTACAAAAAACGTCATGGAGTCATCAGCAGTATCACACACATATTCGGCTGAATCTTTCACAGTGGTCTCAGGTATAATAAGTCTCCTGTAGACACCGTCCACCTCTAGAATGAGGTTGTCATTCTCCTCTACTTCGAGCCCATCTCGATACCAGCGCACCACTGCATTGGGCCGTGAGATCTCACAGCTCAGGACCATCCTTTCAGAAGTCTGCTGACACAGTTCCATTTGAGACTGGCTTGGAGATACAATCCGCACTGGAGGTTCTGAAAACGGATAATAATCCAATGTTGCAAGTCATTGTTAATTACTTTAATAATAAATGTTGCAAGAAATTTGCACTGTTGTCTTGGAGGTGCTTGTTACATATTAGTCCAAATCATAGGCCAATCAATGAACCTCAAACTTTGGCAATGTTAGTTCCTTGGACTACCCATTGGGCTACACAGCATCACAAAACAGATACCTACACAGTATCTACACAATATCCAGTCATTTTACCTGTAATACTAAGGTGAAAGAATATTGAATCATCAGCTGTATCACAGACATATTCTCCAGAATCTTCGACACCGCTGCAAAGAATCTTCAGTCTTCGATAAGGGCCTTCAATCTTGAGCTTGATGTTTTCACTCTCCTGCAGCTTTTGACCGTCCTTGTACCAGTTGACAACGCCATTTGGACGAGACAGTTCACAGCTCAGGATGATTTCCTCAGGCACGTGGCGGTCAAGATGGACATCCTCCTTGGGGTAGACTATTGTCACCGGAGGTTCTTCAGAGAAAGAGAAATGAAATGAACACATGTTATGTTACATATTCACAAAGAGTCATTCAAATGTATTTCAGTGCAGTTTTCAGGTCATACTGTTTGTTAGTTCATGAAGAGGCATAAATTTTACTCCTGACATTTTGTTTGTTACCTCGTATGTTAACCTTGAACATTAAAGCGTTGTCTCCTGCACGACATGTGTATGTGCCTGTGTCTGACAGCTGAGCTGAATGGATAGTCAGGATTCTTGTGGTGCCATCTTCTTCTATTGTAATGTTGTTGCTTGGTTGCATTTCAACTCCATCCATGTACCACTGGACAATGGCCTCAGCCCGTGACACTTCGCACGACAGAACAAGCTGGTCTTGTTCCACAACACTCTTGAAAAGGTCCTCCTCTGCGATATTGGCAAATGTTACCGGTGGCGCTGCGGAAAACAGTATACGAAAGAAATTAGTTGTTTGTAGAGAGGAGGATTCAATAATATGCTCACACACACTCTTTGTAAAGCCAGGTTTTCACAGGTTAGACATGCTGACCTCACAGCCTGGTGATTGTCTATAACTAGTGTTTATAGGACGGTTCATCCACTGTTGAAGCAAAGTGAAAAAGTTAATAAAAGCTGAGCAAGGATGGAGTGAAGTAGGTCTGTGGAAAAAACTTGAGGATCATCATAGTACATGCCTTTTTTCTTCTAATGACCTCAAATGGGTAGCATGTAAATGAACAGCATCTAATGGTTTGATGAAAATAGGACATTTAGGACAGAAAGGATCAGTTATGATGAAGATGACAGTTTTATGTACAAGAATGCCTCCTTTTGCATATTAGAAGAATGGATTGGCAGCTCCTAATGGCAAAGTAAAATTAGCATGTCCATGGCTCAAAAGTTGCATAATCTGGCCAAGAAAAGGTTATTAGTTGCATCTCAAAGTTTGCATCTATGGAAAAGCTTTGCATGTCACCTTTCACCTCCACATAGAAATCGTTGAAATCTGAATCACCAGTTTTACAACTGTACACCCCAGAGCATGAAGACGTGGCCGATTGGATAACCAGTGTCCTCTTACTGCCCTCTGATTGGATGTTTATTCCGAATTTTGGCAGGAGCTTTATTCCATCCTTATACCAGCAGGTCTGGCTTGCGGGGTCTGAGATGTCACATTGCAGTATGATGGGGTTGCCTGGCTCAACAGACTTGCTCCTCTCAGCCTCTGGAACAGCTGAGAACCAAACTGGTGCTATAGGTATTTCATTTCATTTGACATAAAGTATTCAGATTTGATATAGTAACATCAACATGCCACAGTTTGGTTATAAAATTGGGTGAATTATGCATCTACAGGCTACAGAGTATGAGTTGACCGTTGGCTCCAGACTGAACAGAGGAGAGTCTATATACAAATTTAGAAGTTTGTGAAAACCAAGGGTGATAATGAGGCCACTCTGTTACTTAACACTCAAGCTATTAGTTGGCTTACTTTCAGTATAGTGGTACTCGGATATTCAGACTTCAAATGAGCTGCTTTTACAAGAGCAATCATTTTTATAATTAGAAGCGTAATTTCTAATGTACATGCATTTAACTGCAGGACAGTGCCAGTGTTTTGGAAATGCGAGTCATATTTCATTCCTGATAGGATTTCAAACCTTGGTTCAGGATCTTTTCCTCTTTGTGATTGAGCTATTTGCCAGTTAGCCTATTTGTTGCAGATGTATCACTGTTACAGGCTTCCAGTGTTTATACAGATGTATATTAAACACACCAAAAATGCTGGAAAATCACCAGATTTCATGAAAATTCCATTTTAAGTTCAATGGTGTCAAAATTAGAAAAAAATTAATTAGAATTAGAAACAGTGTCTCAAAGTGCAGTCTGAGGTATTAGCTCCTATAAAAGCAAGAATAAGATAGGACCCACATGTCACTGCTGTTATGTTTTTAAACTATATTTGATCCCTTATGTACTAATCCACGATCACTTTTAAGTGCAAATGACCACAATGTGAAATATTCTATCAGGTCCTGTTGTATTGACCAGAATCCTATAAAATAGGTAAAGTAAGGAAATGGCTGCAAGTATACATTAGGTTAGAATATTATGAAAGAAAATATATAGCTCATAGCTTGCTCCAAAAGCCAAGGATTAATTGAAATAAGTTAGTGATTTTGACAAAACTCAAAATACTCAGATCACCTGCAACATCCACCTTGAATTCTATATGGTCATCTGCAGCGTCACAGCTGTACACCCCAGAGTGTCTGACTTCTGCTGATTTAATCACCACTGCCCTCAGTTTTCCTTCTGATTGGATGTCAAGTTCGCTCTGTGGGAGTAGCTCTACTCCATTCTTGTGCCAATAGACTTGGGCAGTAGACTCTGAAACTTCACACTGCAGCACAATCGCGCAGCCTGCTTCAACAAATTTGTTTCTTGCGACTTCTGGAAGTGTTGAAAACCTCACAGGAGTGGCTGGAGGGGTTTCTAAAAGATTTAAAGAGCACTGTTGTTAAGATGTCAGAACATCATTTAACATTGCTGTGCACATCATCTAATTTTGTTTTGGTTATTTTGAGTAAATATGGGGAGTTCCAGGTATTTACATACAGTGTTACAAAAATAAACTGTCTCAGCTTTAAAGGTCCCATATTGTGTAAAACAGGATTTGCCTTGCCTCTTTTATTATAAAAGGAGTTGGATGGTCTATCTAAACATGGTGAAAGTATCAAAACGCACGGTCGCTAACTAAATCCACACAATCCATATTAGAAAACCAGCCTCTAAACGAGCCATTTGGACATCGGTAACTTTGTGGCATCACAAAGGTACGCTCATTATCATTGTTGTAAGAAATAATAGTTTAACAAAATGTTTTTTTGCTGGACAGTTTTTCCCTGCCTCTCGCTGTCTGCAGCATGTTTCACTCTTGAAACATTAGCCAATCAGAACAGGGGAGTCGTTAATATTAA